>JAGVSQ010012448.1:0-11634 GCA_022683975.1 Rhyacophila evoluta
GAACTGGGAAGTCCAATGGTCTGGAGTCGATTTGGTTATCTCCATGCGCCACTTTAGGTTTGGAAAAACAAATGCGTTTGTCTGCCCTTACTGGAGGCGTTCCGCCGCTTCTACAAGGCATTTATAGCAGCCTGTCTATATTTACAAAAAATGTTATGCCACTAATAATTCTCAAATAGTAACCTCTAGTTCTAAAGCACGCAAGCTCATCATCAACTTGACCACTGATTTCTACTGCTATCTGCTAAATTTTATTTATTCATAATTAATATTACTATTTTTTAATTAGGTTTTTAAAAACTACGTGTTTAATAGCTAATAAATAATCAATATGTAGTATTCTTATAATTACCATAAAAATACCGGATAGTCATCCTAAAAGTCCAAATAGCCATTTTTTGACATACATATTTACAGAGCGTACATATTTGTTTCGGTAAATTAAATATACTTAGTCGAGTTTCATAGTAAAAATGAAAGTGACCGTTCATTTAATTATGGACGTTCATAGTTATAGATAGAGCATTGAATATAGAATATTGAATCTATCTGCATTTTTATATATAAAACAAATTGTGATACTTAAGAATATTTTAAATGCATATAATTTTATACACAATTTAAATTGCATTACGTTGATGGCATCTACCATATGTTATATGATCTTGTACTAGTGTTAATAATACATTGTTGAAAATAATACACCAATATGACATTCACAGTTTATACATTTCATATTGGTGATATTTTTATTTATAAATTTTGAGAATTACTTCCCGAACTTTTACATGCCGCTTTGTCAACTTTGTCAACGTAGACAATTTGTAATCTATGGAAGTTAACTAAGTAAGTTAGACTGATTCTCTTGCAAGAACTATATTCATAGCTTCACTTTCACTCATGAGGAATGGTTCCATGACAACTACGCACAACACAAGACAACTTTTTGAGTTTAATATGTAGTCACAGATATGAAATTAAGTCTTTAAATGTCACCCCTCTAGCGCTCTGAAAATTCTGATTTCTTGTTTATTTTTTGCTGCTTCACAATTTAATATTTATACTCTTGCATAATTCCTAATTTTGAAAGATTTGTATTGATTCTCGTTACTTTTTCCGCCCCTTACATGATGCCGCTTGATGCAATCGCTTCTCTGCTTTATAACACATCACGGCCCTACTTGTCTGCTTACTTAGTTTTATTTTATTTCACATTTTTTTGTAAAGATGTATTGTAATATATAAATAAAAATAAGTATACAAAATCTAACTATAAATTAATTACGTAAATTCAGCATAAAATTTCATCACATTTATTTGTGTGCAGTTTTATGTGTGGAGTTGTTTTGCGCGCAATTGTCTGGTTAACAGGAGGAATATGAGACAACTAAAGCAATTTTATTGAATACTGTTTGCAACTATCACTCTTCGTATCATCATCATACTGGAGTTCATAAGTTATGATAGTAGAACCCTCACATAATGAAAGAAAATAAATCTTATCGGTGTATGGATAATTTTGTCTCAAAAAGTACAATATTTTTACGTGAGACATGTTTCAAGCCAGTCAACATTTTATGAAAAGGATTTTGGTTTAATATGTCAGTATATTAATCAAACTATGATAGTTGCGGTAGAGATATTCTGAATTGATTGCAGCTTTACTATTTATTATAATCGGAATATTATCATAACTAATAATTAAATAATATATTAATACTGCAGGCAATTTTGCGGAAATGCATTCAGAAAGCTCTTTCTTAGCCAGCAAGTTGTTTGTTAGGACGTTGTTTCGAATGCACACAGCCTATGATTAAATTACTATCATAAATCAGGTGCACAGCTAACTTCAAGAGTTAACATAACATGTTTTCTTTATAATCTGCAGTAGTTAAAAATACACAGATCAGCCTGATTACCTTGGCGGCAAAATTTAAAATCCAGCCAGAATTCATACAATGATCATTTTATTGAAATTGGAACATTTTAAATAACCATAAATAATAGCCATAAATTTATCAATAGACCTTTTTATTCTTTATTTTCTATCAAAGAGAAAATATTATGTGAATAGAAAACAAGAATATACGATTAAATATTTTGGATTTATCTCTTTCTAAAATATGATTTAAGCCTTGGAGTTTTTACCTTTAAACCTTTAAGATTTGGAATGACAAAAACTTTAGTGCCGCAATCCTTACAAATAGACGTTAAAATGTTATGATTTATAAAATGTACACTTTATGAAAAATAATCATAATCTTATGACATCTACTTAAAATAATGCTTCCTCAATAAAGGCTCACATAAAATGAATCGCTTATATGTACATAATACCGTCATAGTTCAAATTTCATTTAAGTTTAGCCGGAGTTTGCATGGTGCAAGACTTTGTAAATGAGTAACATTTTGAATGCATCTAGATAAATGATCAAGCAATATTATAAGTCAAATATAGTTTTACAGCTGTTAAAAGATACTATAAATAACATTATGTATACATAATCCAAACAGGGAAAGGTTATCTGAATAAAGACCAAGGAAACGTATTTATCAAATTTTATTAATTGTGATGGTTAAGTAACAGAAAAACAGCTATTGAAAGGTATCATCGTGCATTCAAAACGCAACAGGTAAAAGGTTAATGATACACTTATATCCAATTCATAAAATCCGTTATTGAACTATATTTTAATATGTATGAATAATATTACATATTAATGTGAGGTTACTCGTACCTTAAAACGTTAAAATGATTGATTTACTTCTTTCAAAACTATGCTACCAGATCTTGATTAAAATTAATTAACACGTGTCTACAAGCGAACCTGATAATTTCCCCCCATTTTGAATTAATTTAATTTTTTCCATGTGTAATTGATTTATCACCGTTCCAAAAAACTATACTAATTAAAATATTTGTGTTTTTTATTCACATTATTCAGATGTTTTCGTTTGATTTAAATATCCGTAATATTCGTAATAAAATTAAAATTACGTTCAATTCTTATTATAATTCAGTCAAATGAATAATTATATTTTAAATATCTAATAAAAGCACATTTTACGCACAAAATATGAAATTTATGAGCCATTCTATAATATTTCATAGTATTCAATTTGAATAAAATCTGTATCTAGGTACTATTTGTAATTATTTTATTTAAATTAGTGTTGCCAATCTTTCAAATTATATAGTCCCCAAATAAAATCATGTGTACGAAGAACAAAAATTATATAAATATTGATGTATTTAAAAAACGAATAAGCCCAAGATGTCGGGTATACTTGTTTGAAAAAAGAATGTTTAAAACTACAAAATTATCGTATAAATTATTGTATTTTTAAAACTTTCAGAATCGTTGCTCTATGAGTTCATAAATATTCTGTTATGCCTTTCAATATTTTTTTTATCAGCATAAATATTTCAATTGTAGTTTTATTTTTTTTACTTAATATTTTACTGGACGTTATCATTTTTATGGTTAATGTTTTAATGGATGGTAGGAGTTTTTTTTCTTTTATTCATAGATATTTACTACCATTGGTTACACAAATTTAATAATTAATTTTTCAATTATTCTTTTATAATAAATATCTAATATTTATAAATTGATTAGTTTCGTCAGCAGTAGCCACCTATCAGTCAATTAGCTTATGTAATTATGTTCTGAACATGGAACAGTATGAATCAGCATAGTGTGAAATATTGATTTCACGATATTCCTTTGTCAGTCGATTACTCAAAATATTATAAATTTGTGCTAGCAAAATTTATTTTACAAAATACACGAGACTTTAATCTGTGATCTTCAATGCTTAGAAATGTCCATGTGCTTACCATTTCGGCTACCGATATGACAAATTAAATTAATTAATTGTAAGAATATTAGAAAAATATGTACACGTTGATAAATAAGGCGTGTTATAAAAATAAAACGAAAAAAAAAACTTTTTTTATGACTACAATATGTCATTTTACTCATTTTTGACATTCATACAAATTACGTCGTCTGTAAATGGTATAAAAAATATAAAAAATTTATTCAATCACGCTATTTTAGCAGATTTACTATTTATTACCCATTACTATTTTTTGCCTTTTTATCATCGTTTCTTATAAACTTTATTAGTTATAAGAATCGTTAATTAGTGAAAATTATTAGATATAATCACACAAAATACTTAATTGAATAAATATGAGAAGATTAGAAGTGTTATTAAAACTCTGATTAAAGAGCTGATAAGTAAATTCACATTGGCACTGATGGTCACGGGTTTGAATTCTGCAATTGCCTGGATGCCTGTTAGGTTAAATGATTATCTGAAAACCATGTCCTCTTAAAAAAACAATCTACCAAAATATTTTTTTACATTATGGAAGTCCAAATGTTTACATACGAAAACATAAGAGAATGTTTTTACATGTGGTAATTATCTAGATTTACCAATATAGAATAACCCAATATTGATCAAACAGATGAAGAAATCTTGCTGTAGGCATCGATGAATGACTTTCAGTCAATAATACTCTTGAAGAAAAATCTTTGAATGCATTTTTTCGGCATTCGACTTTAGAGTGTTCACCAAATATATCATTTTGATCCAATACCCATCAATTAAAAGTTTGTCAAAATTTTTATCCATACACAATACAGACCTCCGCACATTATATTAATTTTGTGGCTTGGCTACAAATTCAGCGTCCTGGAGCAAGTAAAATCGTTCGCCCCCTATAGTTTCTCGTTTGATTTTAGCTCTCACGCTACCTTCAAACTTTTACTTTCTTCCAGAAATTGTGGTTCCTCGTTTTGTTTTAAGTCTTGCGCCAACTTTACTTTACTTACTGCCCTCTTGATTCGTACGTTTGGAGCAGCCTACTCCAACCGCCACAACTGCTCCATGGTCACTAAGCCACTGGCACGTGTAAAAAGCAAAAAAAATACTAAATATACAACATTTAAATTTATTATATTTTTTATAAGTTAACTAATTATTATTCAAATCACGTCGCCTTCATCATTACGCATATATACAAATAGGTGAAATTTATATATATTTTGTTTTCTTAAAATTACATTTTTATTGTCATTAAATATTATTTTTGTAAAATGCCGTTGAATAAACATTATATGTGCTTCCTCGTTGTATGTTAAATTGACCACTCGTCGTGTAAAATGTATAATGATTAGACGTCATCAAGAGCGAATAAAATTATTGCCGCTAATTTGATTTGAGTTTTCACGGTAACTGCTATCAAAAGTAAGTCGATGGCATTAGAATAATAACATGTCTTCTTTCTCTCGTTATCGAGTAAGCAAATCCTTTTGATTAATATGAAAGTTTCTTTGATTTTCACTAGTAATATGATACGTTGTAGCCCTGATACTCGTAGAGTAAAGCCTAGCAAAACTTTAATACAAATAACGACAACATTTGGTTTGAGTGCGAAAAAAATAACATGTAAAACAAAATAACATATTCAGGGATTGTTTTATGTGCGTGATTTACTTTGAATGAATTCAGTCGAGTATTTAAACAAATATTCGTAGTTTACTTTACTTAAGAAGTTCTTTTTTAAACCAAAATAATTAGTAATTTATAGATTTTTAAGCAGTTGTTGTTTTATTATCGAAACTAGAAAAACCGACTTTTATTTATTTATTTTATTTGTATTCTAGGATCGCTCCCAAAGTGGAACGTATGGATCTACACAGTGTAAAGGTATCAACTCCGGAAATGGAGTATATAGATTTCCGAATTGTGAAGACGTCTTGACAGATTATTTTTTACGAGAATTATTTGTCATACAATTGCTTAATACAATGGGTATCTGGTTCTGTTTTTTAGATTTTTTCAAATCCAACAAGAGAATCAAACCCGCGTTCCCCAGATCGATAGGCACGCACGCTACCAACTACGTTACCGAAGAGACAAAATTTAACATTTGAATATTTAAGCTATATGCCGTGTATGTTTGATGAACGAATAATAGCTCCTACCAATATTTTCTTAGAGAGAGGACTTAAATCTGCTATAATTATTTTTTCACGTATCTCTAAGAAGATGTCAGCCATAGACACTTGTTCTCTAAAAGGTGCAAATTACTAGTTTGTTCTTTAAATTTGCGGTGTTTTATAGCGTGTTAGAAGATGTTTTCTACTGAGGTTTACCAATAATAAAATTTAATTAAAAAAGGGATCATATCCACTCAACTGCACACCAAGTATCAATGAGTCACTCTTCAGATGCTCCTGAAATTTTCTTGGAGGAGTGCATAAGCCCATGGTCCATACTTGTCATATGAAGATGTGACATCTGGTGCAGATAATGATGATAACAAAAATGCATATAATGTGATTCGCGTATAAGATGCTTTTTAAATAATTATTTAAAAGAAGCCATAAGTACGTAAACTGCGCTATTTTAAAATAGATTGAACAGAGTAAATCGTCTATCTATATAAGAATCTCCGGGATACGCCTGATTATAAACATCAAATATAAAAAGTAACCGTGTGGATGGTAGGAATATTTGGAAATATAAATACAATTATTATGAAAGGAAAATTTATCCCTTCACCGTACATGTTTCGAGGTTCAAAATTTAGTTATAATTGTTTTTAAAAAAGTGACACTCCGGTATAGAACACATTTTAAATATAAATTTTCGAATTCACAATAGACAATATCGATCGTTTTTTGTTTTAGTAAAATGACGTTGCAAACATTTTTGATATATTTTCTTTTACTTTGTTTAAACTTCAGTTAAATAAATTTCTATTAATTTATTACAAAATTATACCGGCACAAAATGTTAGCGATCTGTTGCGAAAATGTAAATCAGTAAGTAAATAGTTTCTCCGCCATTTCTCCGCCATGTCTCTCATCTAAGCATCTCAATGTCGCTATATAAATTGTATCAACTGTATCAAAAAGCAACAATACACGACAGCCATTCAGAGCACTCAGTCCATATTGCGTCCACTCACAGTTTTCTCATTTCCCTCAAAAATATACATCATTTTTAGTAACCTTTAGTTGATATTGAATTTTCAGTTTAGTGGAGGTTAGCGGTGTGTTTAATACAAGGAAAATTGTGTTGTGTGGAAATATTATATCTTTAAAGGTTAGTGAAAATATATATTTACAAAGTAAAACTATTTCTAATCTGGCGTAGTTGTAATTTTTGTGATATATTTTATTTATCGGTAATAATATATTAGTCTTGACATTTATATAATTTATAAAAATACAATTATATTCATAAAAACGAAAAGTTCGAATAAAGTCCTAAGAACCCAGTCAAAGATAAAGATTTTACAGTAGTAAACTAATTCCAATTTTGAATATTATTGTTGATTTCATAAACTAAACTAACTACGAGTCAATCAATTAAGCTTAAAGCAGTATTAACAATTTAACTTAACTATCAACATTGTTCTTTAATTTAAATGGAATTAGTTTCACATTATATTTTTAGTTCTCTCAAACTTTTCTGTTACATTTTTAAGTTTTGTTTGTATAAGTTAAATAGTAATCAGCCTTTTTTATTGCATATTTATGGCGTTTCATTGAGGATAATTAAAAAATGAAACTCATTAATCTCTTTAATAACCGAACGACATATTATAGCACACTGTGTTTTGTTAACATTTTTTAAATGGATAATTTTCCAAAATTTGATAGAATTCTAGAAAAATGTTATGTTTACACTTGTCATATCATCAATTAACTACATATTATAATATTATAAGGCTCTTGCCAGCATATAAATTTTCATTATTTTACAAAAAATAGCTTCATAATTATTTTCTTTTAATATACAACACCCATACATTCAGCATTTTTAAAAATTAAAACTGACCTAACAACGCATTAAAAATTTGGGTTCAATTGTTATACAAAAAAAAAACGCATCGATTAGAAATTATATTAAAGTTGAACCAGATTCCGTATTTCATACGAATTTATATTACATCTTGGCAGACATTCTTTTTTAATAAACCCGAAATAAAAATATCGACAATTATAATTATTATAATTATATCAATTGACACTGACATTACAATTGAATGTAGTTTAGCAAGACGTCGACACGACGAATCTATCGATTGCGAAAAAAACGAGATTGAAAATTTTCACGAACAAATTAAAATTAAGTATGACTTTTATGTTTTTAAGACTGTAATATGAAATTTAAATACTCACATGGCATACACTATGTCTTTTCTGATTACCAGATTATTTAAAAACATATCACTCCAAAAGTCATTGAATACTTTGTGAGTTGGACTTCTTCTCCTAATTAAAATTTTGATCGTTTTGTGCTTCGATTTTTATTATTATTATATTAGTCTTTACCCAGGGAACCTTTAAATTGGTTGTATTTAGTGTATATCTTGTTTATACATAAAACAGTATATCGATAAAAGACAATACATTAATATTTACATATTTTTATTGAAAAAGCACGTAAAAGTGGAATTATGATAATATGGAATAGGTATGATCAAAAATTTATTTTGATTAAGTAACCTTATATTTAAACTTCAAAGCCGAAACATTTAAGCCATATGGACGTTTTGCAGATAATAGATTTTTGTAAATTGTTAGTATGCAGGTTAGAAAGAACAGCGATTACTTCTTCTGGTTATACTTCTAATTGAGTGTCTTTGTCATATTAAAGTATTTAAGTTTTCGACGCATTATATGAAAGAAAATGAAAAAAATCAATTTGTGGCTTGGACGTCTTCTATTTAACTACATCCAATTTTATTTGACAGTTTGTAATATTGGTGTAATGGTAATACAAGATGTGTTATTCAAAAATGTATTTATTATCATTTGTCTATGCGATTTCAAATTGAATTTTTTTTTAAAATCTAATTTTAATAGTGTTAATGTGAAAGTAATCACTTGTTTATTTTCGTTAGCAAAACTCTCAACTAACGATTTATAAAATAATTACAGACATGTTTAAAACTTAATTTCAAGTTAATTGAATCAATGCCCATAGGCAGTAGTAAAGAAAACTTAAAAATAGTATGAACGACATCATGAACGATTTTTCGTAGTTACTGTTATAAAATAAACACACACTTTTAATAATCGATTGTTTTGGGCCATTGATATTTTTACAGCTTGATAACTAAAAAGGCCATCGACAGTATAATATATTAAATATACTCAAAAAAAACATAAATTAAATATTATTCATTAACTATTTTAAATATCGTAGAAATTAAATTCATTTGAATTAGGTATATTTTTTTCGCTTAAATAAAATTTATAGCATGGTGACAACGGAACAATTTTTTAATCGCTCATAAATCTACAGCCCTGTGATCGTGAACTAGTGCATTTTTACACGCAAATTTACAATGAAACTACTCTTACAACGTCAGACTTCTGCAATAGATATATACATAGTGCAATACGTTGAATATGAACGATATATAAATATATATAAGAATATTTTGTGTAGAATTACCATATATTATGTAAACCATTTGAAAAATCAATTTCAAAAATATTGAAAACAATAATAAGCAATGGTAGCCATTCCATTTTGTGTTGATATTTGTTCAAAAAGTTATCGTTATATACCCTTTGGTGGCGGAGATTACAGATTCGAACTTCAGTGCTACTGAGTTTTTAAAATTCAAATTGCGAGACTACTAACAATACTGCCTAATAATCAATTTCCATGATAAAAATCTTTCACGATAGTTTGTACACGGCGGAAATTCATATATGTAATCAATTTATGCAGTGGAAATCTACACACTGTGGGAATCTATATGCTGCACTTACGGAGTGGTATAAAAATGGAATAAGTGCTAGAAGTAAATACATCACTCACTTTTTGCTGCCGGATAATCAAAAAATAAATATTGTTCAGTATTATTGTAAAATATAGTTATTATCTACAAGCTAAAACATAGGATAGGAATATTTTTTTACTATTTTGATCAAAACAAGTGTCTACGTTTTTGATTTTAATTATAGTTATTAAAGCCTAAGTTTTTACTGTCTTGAGAAATAAATCTAAACACTTAGAAACATTTAGTAAATTACGTTTAAACAATAATGCATATTCATGTGTGTCAGTGTATCGCGCTTAATCCACGAATCATCGAACTTATATGTGTGAGCATATAAGTTAGTTGATGAAACTTTGGTGACAAAAATTTGTCACACATTTTTACAGGAAAAACTATCGGTCAGAGAGAAAAAAAACAAAACCATCAAAAAAAAAATCTCAATCAACTATAGTGATCCCCGTACTTTTTCACACTGATTACAAATCACAGTAATATTTCAGATATAAGTGCATATGGATATAAAAATAAATACATATATTTCTCGAAAAAGTGGACACAATTTTACGTCACAAAATAGTACGCAAATTATATGTCAATTAAATATAAATATCGTTCATGACAAAGCAATATCTTCTATACGACATGACACAAATTTAACAGATGATTATAAAAATCTTTTATCTATTATTAAATCAAATTCCATATTTATTTTTTATGACTATTAAATTAACAAATATTTTCTAATGTTGACACTAAAAAAAATACACAAAATTTGATTTAACGATATTGAATACAGAGAGTTATTTTCAACTTTTGTATTTTTTTGCTGTGCTTATTATAATACTTTGTCATGAATATTGTATAGTTCAATGAATTTATATCTGGCATTAAATATCAAATTATTGTCTCTTCCTGAAAAATATCTTCGTTCGTGTTTTGAGTAAATACTTGGCACTCTAAATGAACATTGCATTAGAAAACCATTAAACATACAGACTCATTCCACTGTGTTCACATAAAAAAATAAAACGTTTGGCGGGCACTCGGTTAAATATAGAAAGAAATGCATTTTTTGTATTCATTTTTTTTTTATGGCTGCAAACCGCGACTTTTTTGAAGTCACACAAAACGTAAAAAAAAGAATTTATAGTTCGCGATATTCGTACAATAGGTTAATTCATTTTGAGTTTATTTTTGTTCATTGTTATTTGTATATAAAGCCTTCTTGAATGTACATTCTGTCGCAGTTTCATTAAATCTAATCTTTTCAGTGGCTATTTTTGACACTACCAAAACACAGTGCCGAATTAATAAATTTGCTTTTAATAAAAAAATTCCGCCAACTTACGGTGCTTGATTTTTTAAATTATTTTTTTAAATTTAAATTATTAAATAAAAACATTTGAGCTTGGGAAATTTCCATCATAATCGTTATTTATGACTATAGTTTCGTTTTTATAATGAAATATTACGTATGAATTGTTTACGTATATACTAAATATACTAAAAGACGAAACCTGTTAATCAAATAATGAGGTACATTACATTAAAGTTAATAAACTTCAAGTAGCTTTAAAGTTCATACATCCTATTTTAATTGTGTTAAGAACTCTTCATCAGTTTGTTCTTCGTCACTCAAATGTTATTTCAATGAAAACCTCTCCCATCTGTTTTCATCCCTCTGGGTAATTTGTATATCCGCGTATATTCACAGAATCTAGCCGTTATATTTTGCTACTTATCTTGCACTATACGTCTCCCCGGTAGCGTTGTTGGTAGCGTGCGCGCCCAACGATCCGGGGAATGCG
>JAGVSQ010012449.1:0-11634 GCA_022683975.1 Rhyacophila evoluta
TCGAACCCGCATTCCCCGGATTGCTAGTCGCGCACGCTACCAACTGCGCTAACCGCGGAGACATTTTTTATTTTACTGTAGTAAAATACATCCATTTGTGCTTTTTGAAAGTATGCAAGTCGTCGATTAAATATTAAATTGAGTTAAAAAAGAGTATGAGATAGATCGTAATGGATTATTAAGTGTGAACGGATTTTAATAGATTTTACGATGAATGATTTATATATTTTTTTTAATTCTGAATGTCTCGATAATTGTAGAAATTGTACGTTTTTTATTTGCTTCATAATATTAAACACAAAATATAAATTTAAGCCAGTGGAGTTTTTGTTAGTAGGTATTACTAAGTTATCAGAAGTTGTCTAAGTCGGCCGGTATTCGGCTAAAGTAACAAAGGAATGTTTCCAGAGGATATGCCTTGAAAAATACAAAAGATAAAAATGCACTTTCATTAAAGGTTGCACATACTTTATGCATCGGAAGATCTGTACACATGCGAGCTTTGCACGTACGAGTACTATTGTTACCAATTATTGTAAATATGCCATCTTTATTATTGTTATAAACACTGGTTTACCACAACATGAAGATGTTCTCATCATTTGCTAAAGTAACCACGAAAAAGATAATTCAATAAATTTAAAAAAAAAAAATTGGTTTATATATATATTTTGTAATCTAATAAAATTTAATCCGCCACTAAATACTATACTTTGCAGCTAGCGATAATATAAATGCAATATTTTAAAATTAACGAGTAATAAAAATAATAAAACACAGAATATTTTGCTCTGCACTAAGAACATTTAGAGTTTGCATGATATATACTATATTTAACATATTTCTAGATATGCTTACACAGTGTTTATTGAAATTGAAAAATGATTTTTGCAAATAAAAGTATATGGGATTTAGGCGAACCCAATATTTTGTTGATACTATATAAATGTGTTTTTGAAGGTTTCTTTAGAAGATTAATAGTAAAACTTTATGTTTAATAAATTAATGTTGAGTGCTCTGACAAAAAAAAGTAATAATTCAAAACAATTTTCTCTTCTTTTCTAATTAATTTTCAGTAAATTCAAACAAAAAGCTTTAATTCCCTTGTCTTTACTATGTGAAAACTTTATGAAATGTTCATTTATGTTTTTTGAGTAATAAAGCTTTAACTTTCTTTATACGTGCTCGGGTAATTTGTTAGATTTATGATTAGTTATAAATTTAATTATGTCTGTATTTTGATACATGTTTATAACAAGCTTATTTAGTAAAATACTCATACGTACTTTTTCAATATTTCATTTTATATGTGAACAAAGTAATAATATAACAAATTAATTTAAATTACCAACAAAAGTAGCTTTATTAAAACTTTAATAGTATTATACGTTAGTGATACGGATTTTTTGATACTAAAATCAATCAAAAAAATTGATTCTAATATTTAATATATTGAGCGATTGGCTATCGATATCATTATTGTCTTATACAAAGTCTGTTGAGATAAATATCTCTATGGTATAAATTCATACACTCCACGTTTAGATTGAATATTAAAATGTAATAATTAGTATATTTTGTTGGTACATTATTTAGCAAAAAAAAAGTATATTATTTACATTAAGATGTAGTCACATATATAACAATCTTATACGGTATTTACCCAAAAATAATACACAACGAAGTGGAAAAAAAAATATGAAAGTGATAAGTGATAAGTGATAAGTTTTTGCTTGGAAATAATTAGATCAACACGAAATGACGTATTGACTAAATTAATGGCTTAATTAAAAATATGCATAATTATAAACTTGTCATAATTGCCTAATAAACTTGTATATAAATAATGATATGATTTTAAAAAATGGAGACATGATAATGAAAGAGAGATCTATCTAGTTCGAACCGAAAAGGCCCAGCACATGATAGTGATCTGAAACTTGACTTTCTTAAGAACTGGGGTTTTAAAAAAACCCATGTTTGCTTGCAAGTCGCCTATATACATACAACTCGAACACAGTGCAATGCAAATCAATATAAATCAGATTATTCCGGTCGCACATAACTATCAATGTAGAAATTTAGTTGTGCATATTAAAATATTTTTTAATTACCTCCATACATATTTATCAAACCTTTCTATTGAAGTTTGCTACAAGTTTAAAACAAGGTGCATTATTTATAGATCAATAAGATTTAGTTAATTAAATGAAGTTTTTGATTTATGTTTTATCATATAAGCTCTCCAAATGGTACTTTTCAAATAATTGGCACCCAAAGGGTGAGCTTTCATATTTAATAACTTCATAAAGCTTTGAAAGCGCATATAAATTTTCATTCCGCTCAATTGAAAATCGAGATAAGTTCTCCACAGGCTCACTGCACATGGCAGATGGCCTATATTTTAAATAAGCGATAATAATGTAAAGTTCACAGAATATTTAAAGTAAGGTATAATTCCCCTTTTGCTCTTCAAAGCAGATCGTAGAGAACGATAAACTCGATAATATTTGAAAACTTATTACAGTCCTTGGTAAATTTTGTGAAAGTAATACTATCACAAAATCATAAACTTCTTGTGTAAATTAAAACACAGTCGTATTTTTATCCATTATTTTCATATTTAATTAGTGATAATTGAGTTTCACATTTATCCCAATAGTCTTTCTTGAAAATATTATTTTAAGGATTTAACTTTCAATAATTGATGATCCCTGAAGCGTTGTGTTATTAGTTAACCTTCAAATTGTATTATTACAGTAAAACCTCGATTTAACGAGCTAATGCGGGAAGGTCTATTTTACAAAAATATGATTTTTGAACGACTTTTGTTTAACACTAAGAAATTTAACACTTATTTAAAATTTATTTCTTAGTTATACTACTAAAAACGGCATAATTTATGATTATGATTTCTCATATTGATATTTCGTCGTATTTACAGTACAAAATAGCACTTGAAAAAATATAATTATTACTTCAGTTTTCATTTTAAAAACCATAAGAAATATAAATTTATTATTGAAAAAACAGTCCATGAACCAAAGCAATTTTCAATGTCTAGACAAGCGATCCATAAATAAACTAATTTTGAAATAAGCAGTAGTTCTCGTGTAAAGCTTTTTCATTTTTTTTTTTTTTTTTAGCTTACAGTGCAAACGCAAACAAAAGTTATACAATTTGAGATTACCAAAATGTTAAGCTGGGTGTGTAACAATTGACAGATTGTCCAGTTGACTTGTTGGTGACGTTTAATATTCTTCATTCGTTTTAGTTCGTCACGAGTCAACACAATGAATGATTCGCTTTGTTTCTTGAAATATACTCACTTATAAAAAACCAGTATTCCTTAATTTTGAAATGTACACTTTATTCGAATATTATTTGCTTAAAAAAATATCTCTATAAATATTGAGTTGAAATTCTTTTTTTTTAATTCGAGTGCGAGGTATGCGGTTATCATTTGTAGAGTAGTTTTTACAAGTGACACTTGCCTTTGAACATGTTTAACATTAGCATCGTCGTTTATAACAGGTTTAAATTTGACTAGAAATTCGTCACGTTATATCCGAAGTTTGTTATATCGAGGTTCTACTGTAGATCAATCGACCATAAAAAAGGTCTCATTAAATTACTTAGTATTTTTTATAGGTTATGAAAATTCATAATAATTATCTTCAAACTTCTCGTGTATGTAAGTATGCATATATGTGAGGGTTTGTGTATATAAAATTAAAATGTTACTCAATATTTTTTCTGGAGTCGACTATATTGTAAATATATGAATTTAAATTACATTAAATAGGTATTTATATTTTTTTCAACCAAAATTTTTTCCTATAGTAACAGCATTTTTAATGTAGTTTAGTTCCCCAGATTTTGGTGGTGTTCAGTTAGTCTAGTGTTTCAATAGCGTACGTTATTATAATGTCAAATTAAAATTTGTCACTTTCAAATTCTTCAACAATAACAACTATGAAACTTATTGTCTCTACGTGCAACTAAGCACTCGCTTATGCTTTATAATCGTCAATTTAGGCTGACAAATTTGCGACAGCTTTAAAATAGCTGAAAGCATTTTAGTTTTTTCATTAATATAATTCACCAACATTTCACGTTTTGAAGTAACTATTTTATTAATAAAGACGACAGTGTTTAGATTCAATGAGTCAGCCTAAGTAAGAACTTAAGATAATTGCTAACCATATTTTAAAGCCCCTCCATTCCACGAAGGTTTCGCATACAGTCACGTTTGTTTTTAGATGTACATTTTTTATGCGGTTTCGAATTCAAGTTCGGAGCAATAAGTCCATACCAATTATTTCATAATAATTGATTAGTAAGGTTATTGCGTAAAAAAATATTGACACCATCAGAAGAAAAAAATCAGCTCAAAACGAGTAAAAAATTAACCACAATTCTGTTTATGAAGAACAACTGCCTTTACCATACAAATCAAATACATGTACTATTGATTATCTTCTTGCCATGTAATTTTTTTTTAATATATCACTCTTTGTTGAAAAAATAACATGCTTACAATTACATATCGACTCCGGAAAGGAAAAAGGACATAGCCCACATTGAATAAATTTTACAAGAGGCACAAAAAACGTTCATTTAATGATTTTGTGTCAAAGTCAAAACATTGCATTGGCACAACTTTTAAGTGCATGAAGGCTAAAAGTGGTGTTTTATTTACTCAATATGATACAAATTTAATAAGTTATTTAAAAAATATATATTATTGTTTTTCGCGTAAGCTCTTTTCCCATGTGTCTAATTTCATATACCATCCTTTGTTTAAACGTAAAAGTTAAATTTAGATTAGTTAAATTCGACATTTCCAGCTCATACCATTTTGATTATCGAATTTTAAAAAATCAGGGATACGTTCTTTTTCCTTTCCATGATCGATATCTTTAAAATTTTATGTATAATAATTTCTTTCAAATTCAAAAGTTTTTTTTTATTTATCTGAATTTTATGTTTATTATTTATAAATTAATTGCTTCGGATTTATTTATTGATTTTAAAATGCAACATGTTGTCTTTTCAACACAAATTATTATGTTTCATTGTATTTTTATATTTATTATACAGTATGAAAAAAGACTAGAATGTGTTTTATTTCAGTGAAAATGTGATTTATCTGCTTATTACATTAGCATCGAACCATAATAACACTGGTGGAAAGACTGATTATGACGTAGAGGCTTACAGTTTTTTTAATCAGAGCCAAAACTTCCTAATTGAATTTTCATTAATATACCAGTAAGATTAATACACATTTTATACGCTACGAAGCTTTTTTCAGGCTTTAGTAAATTAACACCACAACCTGGGCTTATATTTTAAGTTAGATCAGCGAGTCCGGCTTACGTTTTTTTTTTAATAATTTCATTATTAGACTCAAAACATATTACATATTCATGAATTTATATACTAACATTTAAATAATACGGAACAACTAATTTTACAATAATAATTATCAACATTACAATATTTACCAGTTTCAAAAATTGAAACAATATATTTACTTACTTGTATTTCTTTTAACTACATTTGTAGGTAAAATTCAAGAAGAGAATTCGTATATCAATAATACTGTCACATCTATGATTTTAATCAAAAATGAATATGAGTTATTTTTAATTACCTACTATAGTATATTAATTATTTTCTAGATTAAATGATTTAAAATTTAATCAGCAACTATGTATACGTAATTTAGTTTAATCTATATAAATAAAAATGTAAATGTTCGTTTGTTCAAAATTTTAAATCACCGAAAGTTCTTCACCGATCGCTTTTAAATTTTGACACACCGTTTGCATTTGAACACGTAGGTGTTTTTATATTCCCAAATATTACATATGTGTCCACACCTGTGACAGGTAAAAACAAGCTTTTTTGAAAAACAGATCCAAATAAACAGACAGCAACAGCAACACGTGGCCGGGTATATCATTGTAATTAGTAGACGAGAATTGAAAATAAAAATGAAAGGTGGTATCACGAACACATGTTATGACAATATACGAAATATCTTTTTAATATATATTATATACATATATAATTTATTCTATTTTTATTTATCATAAAATCTTAACAAATATTCGTTCTTTAAAATGGCTATTTATTTTTAACATATCAAAAAATAAGATTTATCTTATAGTGCAATACAGATAACAATATGTTACGTGCATTTTGTCAAGTAATCTATATTTAAATTGAATTTGGACTTTTTCACCGTCGTACTTAAGTTTCATGAAATTTTTCGTTTTGAGCAATCACTGCAAACTTCTTTTCAAAACCACAGCTTTCCAATTTGCCAATGTGAAACTACAACGTGACCAAAATGCAGAACTTTCATCACAAGGAATTAGCTAGGATAGTTTAGTTGAATGTGAAGCTTTTTGCTTTCGTAATGAACCCCAGATAAATAATTCCGGAAGCTTTTTGAATATGCAGATACTGTAATATTTGGAATATAGATTTCATTATCACTTTTACTATTTGTATTAAAAGAATAAACTTTCGATAAAAAGTATTATTGGTAATGTGGTAGACTTTTTACTTTTTTTTTTAATACTAAGAAATAGATTTTTTAAATATCATTTCTTTTCCAAATTTAAGATAGACAATATAATTTCAAATTTCCAGCATCTTACGCACATAAATTTAACTCAAACATTATTACAATAATGCTCAACAATTTGTTCATCCATTGGTTTAAGCAATTATCTGAGAAACGATTCTCGAGAAAAATAATCCGTCAAAACGTCTTCACATTGCGTAGATCCATATACTCGGAGTGGATATCTTCATACTGTGTAGATCGATATGCTTCACTTTGGGAGCGAGCATGGTAAAAAAAATACAATAATAACTGTATAATCAGGAATGTTTAAAAAACAACTTATCCATTGTAATGAATAATATGATAAAATATTTGAAGTTATTTAGTAAAAATGTTCTATATTTGACATTTTTTTCTACACCTTTTTTGAATTAAAATAAAAAATAGTGTTATCTATGCTTTATCATTTGGGTAACATATTTAATTTATTTGATTTTGTTACGATGTCTAAATCGTATGTGTGCGTGATATAGTTGATGTAAATGCATGTTAGCAATCCTTCCATACAGTTGGCAGCAAATAAATCATGACACTTAAAAAAACTCCGAACAACTGCATATTGAGCTTTTAAATCAGATGGAACTGCAGACACCGTTTTATGACTTTGTTCGTAAAGATAAGAAAACGGACCATACAACCACTCATCATTACGAGAATGAAATTGCGACGTTAGACCTTACTTGGCTACGTGTCGTGAATGCTTCAGGAGTCTCAGTGTTACTAGTCCCTTCTTCAAACCATATTAACCGACTTGGAAGTCTGCTAAGTACTGCCTACGGTGTAGATTCAGTAAATATACCAGGTAGTTTGGATTGGCTAAAGACAGGGTTTCTCGGAAGCATCATATGGTATCAATTTGTTATACGCATGGAGCAAGCATTCAGGAAAATAAGAAAATTTAATGAATACATTTTATTGTGATATTTTCTGGTTAACTTTCGCTAGCGAAATTGTAATCAGGCAATCTAATTAGCTTCACATATTTCGAAATTGAAAATTATCTCAGTATTTTGCGGCTAAATTCTTCCTACCCCTTTTGGTATATTCTATTATAAGATATTTTCAGCGGATGGATTTTATAGAGTATTTGATCATAATTATGAGGTAAAATTTTCAATCTTAACCAAGAATTCTTCAAGCTTTGTGTGGTACATAATATCTTATGTGTGCAATAAAATTTATGAACAATCTTATTATAAGGGACAATATTATAAATATTTTTTTAACTTTAATGTATTTTTAGTTGTTAAAATAAATAGTTTTACTCTTTTCACAATTTTCTGTCATCTAGATTTGACTTTCACTAGTTAACATCTTTAAGCTACGCATATGACATATGAGTAGATCTCACATTATACAATAAAGTAGTTGTTCATCAAATGTTTACAGCCTAGAAATCCGTCAAAATGGAAGAAAGACGTCATAAACTATCGTCGGTAATAAAAATCCAAAATTAAGATAACGCAATTATATAAATTTTAATATTACGTAGATAATCATATAAATTTTTGTAGCTTGTCTGATTTATTTGACAATTTAAATCTATTTAAATATATCGAAAAAACGCCCTAAAAATATTTTACCATTTCAAAGAGCATATCGAAAGTATACAAAGAGCACACAGTGTGAAGAAGTCTACTCCGAAAGTTGAGTATATAGATCTCCACAATGCAAAGAAATGTTTTATTTTTCACGAGTATATCTAACCAGACAATGCCTCAACTCAATGGGCATACGGTCCTTCATTTTTGATTTTTTTTTATATCCGACAGATATGAGCATTAAACCCGCATACCCCGAATTACCAGTCCCGCACGCTAATGAACCTCTATGCCAGGAAGACAGAATAAAATTTAATTCAATAAATATTGTTCGAAGAAAGTTGAAATAATTAGTTAACCACTATGGTAAATATTAATCACACGTATCAATTATTCGACATTTTATGCGCTGCATTTTTTTTGTTGTTATTCAAATATTCACTATTTAAATGTTGATATTCACTGATATAATGGGCTCGACAAAGTCTCTGATTTTGTAGGCTTTATCAGAATAATACACTCTTCCGCATATTCCCAAAAAAAATTCTCGGCGTACCCCCTCATTGCTTAAAATTTATTGCTGTCGTTACGTTTCCTTACTTATCTGAGAAAATACATAAACACCCAGGTGTTTACTTTATTAACACTTAAAGTGATATAGTAACCACCTGTTCAACGTGATTTCTCATTATTATTTATTTTAATTACGTTTTTTATTGCATGTTTAATAGTTTCAACGCCATTAATGGGACTTTTATAATATTATTTAGCAGTCCAATAATTTAATTTTGAATATCATTTACCCTTCGCGTTACATTATCGACGGAAAATCTGAGTAAATTTAATATTACCACCAATTATTTGTTACGCACATTCTTTTACATAGTTAATTTAATCAAATAAATAGTATTTTATACATTATTAAGTACACCCGTCAATAAATCAAACTGCACCAAAAATTTATTATAACATTAAGCGTATCAAATAAAATGATATCGTAAACTTTTAATTTTCCATGCTGATCAACCGACTGAAATATTCAACCGATCGATACTCACCTGTTATATATATATACTTTTTTATATGTATACTATCTTCGCTTGCAACATGAAGCATATGGATCTACAACAGTGTGAAGATATCCATTCCGAAAGTAGAGCATATGGATTTTCGCAATGTGAAGACGTTTTGACAAATTATTTTTCACGAGAATTGTTTGTCAAACAATTACTCACTCAACCCAATGGGCCTCAAGTCCTGCACTTATCGGATTTTTAAATTCCGACAGATGGAGGATTGAACCCGCATTCCCCGGATCGCTAGGCATGCCGGCTATTTTTACTTGAGCTTAATATTGTGGCCTGCTTAAGATCCAATATGTCTTTACCCGATCTGAAGTGATACACTAATAGATGAAGATTTACCTTAACGAATTGGTTTTCATGGGATCTTTTATGAGTTAATCGTTCAACCAATTCTATTACAATCTATTTGTGCATCTTAGATTTTTTTTTTAATTCTTACGCAGCTGTGGATTTAAGTCCATATTTTTCCACGCCGAAGCACGTGTGGTTACCTCTCACAGGGACAAATGAAATTTAGACACTCTTTATATTTTCACAATGATACATTTGACCTCTAAATTACAGTTTTCATGTGTAATGTTCATTTTAATTATTACACAAAGCTTTTTTAAGTTTGAATTTAGAAAAATATTACATAAAATCACACCTAATTTAAGCTATTCGTGAGCACGGCAGAGCATAATAACTCTTACATGTCTAATAAAATCATGTATAATTACTAAGAAAAAGTAAATATATAATACCAATGCTCGGCTTACTTTGAATTGTGTTCACAAACCATTCAATTTTTGGAGAGTTATTTCATTAGTCAATTGACTCACAATTGTATTTTTTTTACTATTTTTTGTCAAATAATTTTTCGATAAAACATCCAAAATATAAAATAAGCGTGTGTGTACCCATTCAAGTCGATATCACATTAAAAACACAATGAACAACAATTCGTGTGACTTATTCATTTCATTGTTAAAAATCAATTGAGAGGTGAAATGTGTTTTTTATGGTTTGTCAAAAAAGCTATAAAAGCTTTCTAATGTACGACTTTTTTGGAAGCTAAAAAATATTATTTCGATACATCTATGAAATTATTTAATAAAATAACACGTGACACGTGTAGCTAAGATCTGTCAAACTATAAGTATTTTTTTTAATATATGTTCCTCGTTCACATCATTTTTTTGTAATTTTCCACCTTGGGATATTAATGTAAGTGATATTGAAAAAGGTACGTTATCATTTTCGATACGATATATTTTAATGTATTATATTAGTTTTTATTAACAAATTACTTAATAAATAAACTCTGGATAATGTTTGCATAATAAAGGCATCTGAATTTATATGCAAGTCATTGGATTCAAACTTATGGAATCCGATTTATTATGATTACTGAACTTGGTATTTTATTTATTCTATTCGATGCATAATTAAATCTTTGTTTAATTTGTCAGCCTGGTTTCGCGGTAGGAGTTGGTTCAAATCCACAGATGCCTTAAAGTAATTTAAACACTCCAAAATATAGGATAGTTTAAATTATGGGTAGACAATTACGTATCAATCACTGTCTGCTAATGTGCAACTTTTAAAGAGAATCAGAAGACGTTTTTAACTTTCTTGTAACTCAACAAACAATATGTTTTTTAAAGCCTACCACTCATAGTTATATAATTTACTCTGTATCGTACATTCATACGCTTATTGTGGTATTTAAACTTATAGAAATGATTTTAAAAATATATGAACAATAGTTTCTATGCGAAAAGTTACTGTTAATGTTTTGTAACAGTATCATATTTATGAATTCTCTCTGTAGCTTAAAATAGTTAGCATCTGACCTTTTTTAGATTAATGTTGTTGAATCTAACCCATCGAAATTATCGTGGCAAGTCTTTATGCTTTGAAAATCATTATTCTACTCTTTCAGAGTGGACGTAACTTTAAAAATACTATTTATTTTCAAGAGATATTGATGATACCTATCGTTTTATGGCCTTTAAGATTGTATAAAGTGATTTTGGAAAATAGTTTGGAAACAGACCACATTTAAAAACAGTTAAGTATTTTATCAGATTACTTTCAAAATACCATTTGGGTAAACTTGCCAGAATGAAAATAATATGATTTCAAATATATTATATTACAAAAACGAAGCAAACATAACATTTCTGCTGAAAATACAAAGTTTCTTCACGTATGCAACGAGGTTTAATAGTTTAACCACCATAATGTTGGACACTAATTACATATTAAATGTATTAAAATTTATATTGATATTAAAAAAAAAAAAAATCGCAGGAACAAATAATTACATCATAAATTCTGAATTATTTAAAACTGGTAAACTTCCATATGTGAGATCACTGTT
>JAGVSQ010012450.1:0-11633 GCA_022683975.1 Rhyacophila evoluta
TCATTCAATAATGGAAAATTCAATAGCTGTGCTCGATTGATCTCCAAAATTTCTTAAATCCCGGGTCGCCAACAGTGATCTCATATATGGAAGTTTACCAGTTTTAAATAATTTAGAATTTATTGAATAGTATTGCTAGACAAAAATAGTCTCGTCTAGTATCTCGGTAATGGTGTCGAAACTACTAACCGCAAACAATAATTCCAGCAAAATAACTCAAATGATTTTCATAATAAGTACTCTCATAATTAATGTTCTCGACTGACGGTTGAAAATTAAATGAATTTATTTAAATGTATATTGAAGTTTTCTAAATTCAAATATCATTTTTTCTTATGCTCGATCATATTATAATTTAAAAGTTTTACGTAAATATTAGTATGGTTAGTTTTTGTAAACCAAAAATCAGCCAAATAAATGCCAAACGTGAAAATGCGTAATACGTATTTATGAGAGAAATAAAAGAGTCCTTTTGTCTATCCAGCAGCGATCGGTCGTGCATCACAAACATGAAACCTCGACGGCGTATAAAGGAAACCGAAATCTTTTTTTGTGTGTAAATATTATCGTTTGTTCAGCCTATAGCCATTGGATATTATCACACCTTTGATTTTATTGTGAATACAAAATGGATACACAGAGGGATTGCTTAGCTGGCGTATTGGAATATATCTATCTGTCTACGAGTAAAAAGTAATTGATTTAAGCTGGTATCAAGACTTATTTTATTCTAACTGAGACAAATAAAAGTACTAAATTATTATATTGTTGAAAGCTTTTTTAAATTGTCACGGAAAAATATAACTTAAAATGGACTACATTATGAATTTGTTTGTGAAAAATTAATGTGAAGATTATTTTGTATGAACCTAATTAATTTTTTCAAGAATTGAAAGTAATATTTCCATGGCGGTTAACAAACGGTGTTTGCATGGTAGCATGGTCTGAAAGAAGGCAAAGTGAAGTGAATTTATGCCAGGTAATTTTGAAGGCGTCATTTCACATGTATGTGAGCATAACGATTTATCTATTCGTTTTGTCCTTTGTTTATTTTTATCTTTCAATTTCTTTCTTAATGTACTGTAAATCTTAAATTCAATATCCGTTATTGATGATACTTTATTTGTATAATTGTATTTTCCGAGTCGACTACCTTATTTTTAAAATAATTGTTAAGAGTTTTTTTGAATAATTTATTAATCCATGCTTTTCCGTGTATGACTGATGGCAAAACGTCAAAAGCACGCAAAAGCACTGAAATACCATTCGATTTTCCTTACTACAGAAAGCCATAAACAAAGAAATGCGAGAAACGTGGGAATGTCGTCAATATAAGTATGATTTATTACTTAGCGTGCATGTTTTACATATATTCATATATAACAGAGAATATATCATAACTTATTTATGTTATATTACTTGTTATAAACGAAAAAAACAAAGAATTCGACACTTCGAGTTATATTGCCAATTTTGTGCGGTTTTATTGTTACGTCTTTATCATGTTCATACTTGGTTTCACATAAAATTACACATTAATGTAGTGTGTTCGAGATTTTATTAATATTTACATAATAATTTAATAAAGTATTTGGTCTTTTCAACCAGCTTCTGCGTAAAAAATATTTTTCAGTATTTTTTTTTTATTATATTTACGGAAGCCAGAAATAAAACAGACATAATGAATAAATACTCAGTATAATACACGAAAAACCAATGATGTATTTTCGTATTATTTGAGTTGTAAGAAATTGTTATCTGGACTGCGTGTTTTATTAATGATTCATTATCAATTTTTTTTGTCAATACGTGAATACGGGACGTGTACTGTGGGCTCTTACAAAAATCGTGAATTCTCCTTTCCTCGTATTATGACTGGAGAGATTATTGACGACCGTTGGGTACTATGTACATAATATATTCAGCAGCACCAGAGCTAAGAGATACTGACATGACATGGAAAGATGCAAAGTGACTGGGAATAATAATACTACTGTATTTACGAATTGTTAATTGAAGTAGCAAGCACAGTATAAAAACAGATTAATAATTGTACTAAGTTTGTTTTATCGACAGTTTTTGTGTTGTGAAAGGTTTTGAAATTAGTTTATGGAGTTGCTTCTAGACTGTCGATATTGTGTGCTATACCCATTTTATTTTTATCAATAAATATTTGCCAGGAATCAATGAAAAATAATATTGTAAATATAGAAAGATGTAGTAATGAGATTTTTGAAATGACATAAATTTCTAAGATTCATTTTCAGAGCTGTGGAGTTATTAAAATCTATGGGCTTTATTTTTTTTATACCATGTTTGCTCCCAACATGGAGCATATGGAACTACACAGTGTGAAGATATCCACTTCGAAAGAGGAATATATGGATCTCCGCAATGTGAAGACGTCTTGACAGATTATTTTTCACGAGAATTGTTAGTCACACAATTACTCAACTAAATAGGCATCCACCAGTCCTGCTTTTTTGGATTTAAGGAATCCGACTGATGGGGATTCCAACCCGCATTCCCTGGATTGCTAGACACGTACGCTACCAACTACGCTACCGGAGAGCCTTTTTTTACTTCGCTTAAAATATCATAAATCCTCAACAACGATTCTAACCCCATAACTTTGCTTATACCAAAATTAAATTTCCTTCATGTTAAAAAGCTGTTTTTGGTTGTTACAGGTTTAAAGTAAAATTGGGTATGCAAGCAATATAAAACTAATTGTTTTCCATCCAATAAGCGTATGCCAGCATTCTCTGAAAAGGTTTTACTCCCATAGCAATCAAATAACGTATTCGGATCGTAGGCAGTTTCTAGGCCTACAAACTTTTTTTTATTGCATGTTCTACATTTCATTGCTACGCCGTTGTGACGTCACGCACCTAGTTGCCTTGGTCTACGACGGTAATAATAATTGTAACGTGACTAGCTAATCTGTTTTATTTTTGTTTAAATCAATATTTTTTACTTGCCCGTATATTCGTTGACCTTGTTACAATATTGATTTTCTTTGTAACCCGAGTGTTGTATAAGATTAACCCCTAGGTTGAATTTTGAAATAAAAATTCAAATCACAATAAGTCTATATGTTTTTATTACCATCCTTATTATAAATATCTTTCTTTGTACAGAAATAACAATTAACAATATCTGTACCAACCTGAAATCAGTAGGTTTTTTTTGTCGGAATCTATTCAAATATAAAGTGGGTAGGTATTTTGCGTTGGGGAATTTATAATAAACAAAATACATACATCAAAACATATAAAATTGGTGAAGTTATTGAATCTTGTATTTTTTGATTACTATTTAGTTATATATTTTTTAAATAGATAAAATGTATCAAATTACAAAACCATACCGTCAAATTTGTTTTTTATATGAAATACACAGTAGAGACATTAAGTAAAAATTAACCAAGTTTAAACAGCCTCATAATAATTGATTTCATGTGGTTGCTTTTTATTCTATTTGTTAGAGATAGATACGAGTATGTATTCAAGTCGAGGTGAACTTTTATTTTACAATCAAATATATTTGAAATCTATAAGATAACTTTACCGAATATAAAGTGGAATACTTTGGGCTGACTTCCAAGGATGGAATGCTTAAGAAAAATGACTAATGCATAGATCACAGACAGTCAAAGTAGTACGTCTGTATGTACGATTTGCGATTTTGCAGAATTTGATCTAACTATGATGTGGTTTGCAAAAACTATCAGGAATAATAGTTTAATACCAAATTGCCCTAAGAATATGTAATTTTTATTTGTATAAATAACTATTCTAGGGAAAAAGTTAGATTTGTTAATAGAAAATATGTTGGTACTGGTTGAAATTAAACTTTAATACTATATATATATATATGTAAGTTCAAAATGTCCATTTTTGAATAAAGATGCATCTGTATATCTGTATATAATGATTAAAAAATAATATTACAATCAAAGCTATTTGACAAATGTATAACAATAGGATATTTTCATCTTTTGAATTGATAGAATAATACAATACTAAATAATTTTCCACTGGTTAGTTGTGCAATAAATGAACTCACGTTGTTATTGTAAATGGATAAATGCTGCACATTTTACTGTCAGTTATTTGAAAAACGTGTCCACCGAACACGTGCATCGTTTATTAAATTCTTACAATATATTCAACTGCTTTGTTTGCAGTAACATATTTCAATAGCAAACAACATGGCGGCGTTGTTCTTCTCTTTAATTATTCAAATGAAGGCGTCTGTCTGTTGCGTCGATGAATTCTCCCGTCGTTTATGTGGCCGAACCTTTGACTGATGCAACCGAGTCTGTTCACATCAAAGGGAGAACACTCTATGGCCCATCCAACTACGAAATGACGTTTAGATTTTATACATTGCCAGCTATAACAAATAAATGCGGGTCTTTGGGAAATACGAGCTCTTTTGACATTTTCTGCATACTTGAATATATTGAGAAGCCACACAATTTTGCGCGGTAAAGAATTTATCAGTTACCCGAATATACATTTCTATTTATCATAGAAAAGTAATTATAATTATAAAATTACTATTGGTTATTGTTACTAAAAGTAATCGTATATAATAATAATATATATCTATTCCAACGTAGGGTATCCTACAGATATATGAATCTGTCTTGTGATGCACTAATTGTGTTATTTTATTATTTACTATATTTTTATCGCAATATTAACTATCAGCGTATCGTTTAACATATTGATTTTTCATTCCTGTACCATTTCAAAATATTTATGCAATTTTGAGACTTGAACTTATTACATTGGGTGATAAAGAGTAGCCGTTTATTAACCACTGATTTGACCAAAATACTACATCCATTAAATTTTTGTTACTACTCACCTACTTAATTCGTTGGAGATTTTCTACTGCGCTTTTAAAAATATCAATGTAATTTTTTTTTACTATGCCAGCTCCAAAAGTGAAGCATATGGGTTTCGGCAATTTGAAGACATGTCTCGACAATTTTTTCAGTCAGAATTGGTTGTAAGACAATTTCTCAACTCAATTAGCATCCAATCCTAAATTTTTGGATCTTTAATTAGGTAAGGTTAGGTGAGAAATCTAGCAGATTTATGACTCTATTCACGATATCCTGTAACAAAGAATACTCACTTACTATAATTCTTAACTTTCTACCAAAATAAATACTCCAAATTGTATCGAAAATTTATTCAATTCATCAGATATCAATTTTCTGCATGTAAATATTGTATTATAAACGTATTGAATTTATGGAGCTACAAGATTCGAATCCTAGACTTTTGATGTTGAAAGATTCTAAAGTACGCGCGTTTTGTTTGATACTCAGCCATCGAGGCGATATTATTTTTTGTCGTGTTTTGCATTCAATATATCAAGTTGTAGAATTTGAACCCGCCATCTTCAGTGGGAAAGTCTATCGTTTGCTATCTGAGAAACTTAGACTCAAATATACCCCATTAGCATTATTTTTAAAAGCTTTTATTTAGCTTCATTTATGTAAGTACGTGGTGATTATAAATTTATATTATTTTTCTGTAAGTCAATACCGTAATTGCCATAAGGCTTCCTTGTTGTTTCTAAATAATGCTATTATTTGCCATTATTATTGTGAGGCGGCGAATCGGAATTCGCGTTTATTTTTTAATTACGTGACCTACTAGGTACGCATGTAAAAAATCTGGACGAATGTACGAAAGTAGAAATCTCAAGATAGGGCGAGAACTAAAAAAACGAGAAAGCATAATCTTTGGGAGAACTTGAAAAATATTTTCTCGGCGCAAGAAGGGGGGGGGGGGGCATATTAAAGAGTTGCATCATACTGAGAAAATCCACCACACGATCCTACTTTGTCTGCTAAACAGCAATGTATCATCGCTTGTGGTGTCAGTGTCGAATGCCAATAACGATTATTTTGCGACTTTGCTTTTAGCTTTTTAAAATAATTTGCACAGTTAATATACAAGCTAGTATGTCCAGAATAATAATACAATTTTTATTTATAAAAAATCAATAAATGGTTCTTCGCGGTAAATTTCTAGTTTGGATTCTAAAATTTGCAATAACATCGAAACACCCAAAAGGTTTAAAACCAAAGGCCACTGCATGCGTGCGCTTATTACTACATGGTTAACATTTTAGTCTTCGTTTTTATCAGTTCGTTTATAACAAATAAATTCTTGACGCTGGAATTTAAAAAAATGCCAATCAATTAATAAGCCGAATGTCTTTATAAAAGTATTTAATAAAAAAATATTAAAACAAAATTAAATGATGAAGTTGAGTCGGCGATGTCAAAGTAAAAGAAACCTTAAAAATTATAATCGCGAATAATTTCAATGAGAAAAGAAAATTAGGGAAAAAATATCAAAGTAGACGAAGGAAATCTGGCGTATGTAAGTAGATTTCCTTTTCACAAAGTAGACGCGGTTAAAGTCAAAACACATCAAATGATATTTCCACGTGAAGTGATCCATTCGAATAGGCCGGAACGGTACGAGCTATAAAGGGTAGAAAAATTATTAATTCGTGTTTCTGTGAAAACTAGCTAACTTCATATATGCACTCGTATGATTATCGACTAGAAAGGCAAAAAGACGTTACACACAAAGAATACATTTTACAGGAGGCACGAAATATGTTTACTTCATGATTCTGGACCAAAGTAAAAATATTGAATAGACCCAATCTTGAAGTGTATGAATACTAAAACTTGTATTTTATTTATTTATTATAATAATGATATAATATAGATGTCTCCCCGGTAGAGTAGTTGGTAGCACGCTTGGCTAGCGACCCGGGGAATGCGGGTTCGTTTTCCCACCTGTCATGTTTTAAAAATCCGAAAATGCAGGACTGGATGCGTTGAGTAAATGTCTGACAAACAATTCTCGTGAAAAATAAATCTGTCAAGACGTCTTCGTATTGCGGAGATCCATATACTCCTCTTTCGGAGTGGATATCTTTACAATGTGTAGATCCATACGCTCTACGTTGAGAGCAAACATGGCATATAAAAAAATATACATAAATTAATTTGATACGTTATTTAAGAAAAACAAATAAAATTGATGCCCTTTTTCTGTTGGAAAATTTTATAGGCCCTCCTTTTTTTGAACTTAAAGGCCGAATGTAGATACGATTTCATAATTTAGAGATTTCATCCATTTGATAGAAGGTATTTTCAGTTGCATATATTGTGAGTATTGAAAAAAATAAACATTTCGAAAAAATTGAGGGTTACCACCGTTTGCTTTTCTACAGCCATGCGACTGTATAGTTATCGTTTAATTTCGGGTACAATAACCATTTCAGCCCCCTGAAAATGGCGATGAGTATAATACTCGCGTACGAAAATCAAATTTCAATTATGAACAGATGAACAGGAAACTATTGTAACACGCACTATACTGATGACGGTAACAATGTTGACTGCGACGTATTGTGCAGACATAGATTTAGATAATCTTTATGCTGAGTGATTGTAGGTGCTATTTAATATTATCGTTACATATATATTTTCTTTAGAAAATAATAAGCTTTGCTTGTTTATTCGACAACTGATATCGATTTATTTAAAAAAACATATTTATCACCTTTGTTTAAATTAAGTCAAAGTTTTATATCGATTATTGGAAGTGCCGCGTGGCATTCATTCATATGCTCTATCCAAGGAGCGAATATAGTAGAGGGCAAGTATGAGAACACACGGGAAATATGGCCAATTTTATTTCAAGAGATTTTATTATTGAAAAGATACCTATGATTAATTCGATTACAGCTTTTTGTTTTACCTAAGTCACATTTCTGGACGTTTTTTACTGTCGAAATAAACTACAGTGACTTGAAACGTTAAGTATATCCTTTAGATAAGATGGATGGCAGAGTAAAGGCGTATCGTATTCTCATTAGAGGGTAATCTATCACACAGTCTGGAGATTATCCCATTTCAAAAACAGTTATTGTGGTTCGGGAATTGCGCTCAGTATCCGATCTAATAAATTGAGTCTTTTGTTAATCAAGCAAAATACTGCATACCTGCTTGAGAGACAATATTTTGTGACAATTCGGTGAGTTAATAGTAAATATCATTTTAGTAGTACGCTGTAAATTTTATTCAAATGCTTACAACAGGAATATTTTTTTTTAACCGATGCAATGTACAAATGAAAATTAACAAACATACATAATTATGCGATATTTTCTGCTCTTGATTAATAGAAATCGTGAATTAACATAGGGAATCAGTTAGATATCGAAGTTCATGTCAAATAACACACTCATTTTATTGATACAAATGTGTATTTCTAATGACGGTAAACTTTTTTGTGGTGGTTTATATTATAGCTTAGACAGTTTTTCTGACTTATAAACAAATGAAAAATAATCTGCCAATACGTTTTCACAAAGCGGAGGTCTATATAATCTACTCTCAGAGTAGATATCTTCACACTGTGTAAATCCATATGCTCCAATTTGGGAGCAAACATTGAAAAAAAATCAAATAATAAAGTAAAAGTCATGTTTATCATGTTTTTAACCGATTATTTGCTAAAGGTAAACCTGTCAATAGTTATGCCAATGCGGAAAACAATGGTGATGTTTAACGAGATTCCCTCGGATATTGATATCTTCCACCTAGGTGAGAGCGAGCTTAGATGGATTATCAGAATAGGGTCTGTCTGACCTACTTGGTAGCCACTCTCTTTTTCCTTCTGTATAGACACATTTTTTAATTATTAATTTTTTCTTTTTTTATGTTTTTATATGTTTTTATATGTTTTTAATATGTTTGTTATAACCATATGTATATCGTGTTGTTAACGTATTAAATTTATAATTTGTAATATTACAACATGTATAAAATGAATAAATAAAAAAAATCTACGCAGTGTAAAGATGTCTGTTCCGGAGGCGAAATATATGGATTTCCGCAATGTGAAGACATGTGTTGACAGAAAATTTTTCACGTAAATTGGTTGTCAGACAGTGGGCATTCACGCTTATATTTTCGAATTTTTAAAAACAAGAGGAATTTGGGAATTGAACCCGTATTCCCCGGACGTAAGGCGCATGTGTTAACCTGTACGCTACTGAAGGGTCATTAATAAATTTTATTACCTTTAAATAACTTTATATAGTAAAATAATATCACTTTGGTTTGGGTACTTAAGTTTTGGAAACTACTTGAATGATTTACCGATGAGCAGTGAAGAAATTAATATTAAGCAATCACATCTTGAGCGCTGAAGTTTACGGATTTATCGCTGGGAGTTCCTTAACGTTTTGTTACTGCATGCATCGTGTTCATTACGAAGGTGAATATACAAGATACACAAGAAAATTCGTAAACATACAAATGGTACGGTAATAGGTAATACAATTACCTGCCAGTTCATTATTAATAGATGCATACTTGAAGTTGTGGATGACTGTAGAATCTTCACCGCAATATACTGATAGAATATAAAACAGATTGTCAAGATTATGATGTGTATAATCATGAAGATGAATCTTTTAAATAACACCAGATACATTTATTCCGAAGTTTGATAGTTATACATTCAGTAAAATTTTAAATAAAATAAGTTTATTTACTTTTCGTATTTAAGAGCAAAAGGCTTTATAATGTACAGTGGTACAATAATAATATAGATAATGCCGTTGCAGTTTTCGCATATTTACGGAAGCAGTTAGCGCCTGCCGTGGTGCTTTCGTAAAGCTCTCGCGAATGCTTTGCTTTGCAATCGGAACGGCGACTTTGCCGCCGGAAATTCGAGACAGTTAGTTTCGTTAGCTTCCGTTTCCCGTACGACTCAGTTTGTTTGTTTGTTTGTCGGGCCGTTTGCAAGGTTCTATTGTTGTTGTGAGTAATTTTGCAAGTTACACACGTGTATGTTGAGGACTCATTCAGTTTATTTAATCCGCACTTAAACAATTTGCTCGTGTATTTGCCCCGCTGCTTTGAAATATTGCCGTTCCAATTTCAATGAAAGCTCGACAATTGAGTAGTCAATATTCGAAACTTAGGTTGAAATGTAACCAGTTAACCGATTTCATCCGATTAATATTTAGTTACAATTTCCGAGAGATCTTCTTTGTTAGTGCAAATGTATTCAAAGACTCGACGATGCTGAAACTACTAAGTAATACACAATTACATATTGCGCAAATTATCTGACTGTATCAAAGTAAGTTGTCTTTACTTTAAAGTCATCTAGTATGAAATAATAATAAGACCAGTTGTTATGTATGGTTCGAAATCGTAGCATTTAATTTAATACTTGACTGTTTTATTTGGAGCGTGATAAATTGTATTATATCTACGAATCTATTAATTCTACACACCTTAAGTTAATTCTGAAGTACAAAACTGAACAATACGTTAGACATGAGTCTAAATATAATATATAGTGTACATCAAATATGGTTGCTTTAAACGTCTAGGCTATGTACATTATGATGGACGAGTTAGTTGTGACTAAGAAAATGACATTGCGAAGCCGGAAGGCAGACGGATATGAAAAGGTAGATGGTCGAGTTAATTTAAAGTCACTGAAGTTCCGAAATGGGTTCACAAAGTGGATTTAAATAGATTTGAATGGAGGTAAATCAAAGTGCAGTCCTACAGCTGTCTAGGATTTTGGTGTTAGGAACAAGACAAAATAAACCTAGATTGAAAAATAGTTTTGTCCAATTTTTATTTTACGAATTCAAACAAACTTAAGTACACTCTTTCATTTGTATGTATCTAGACATGTCTTCAAGCTGTGATGATCCATATACTCTATTTCTGGGGGTATACATCCACCCACTGTGTATAATGTGTTCCAGCTTCGGAGCGGACATCAAATCAACTAATACAAATATAAATGTTCAAAAAACATTCTACAAACATTGATACAATACGATTTATTGCAGTTTTCAAAGACGATGACATTTGAAATGACAAAAGGGATGAAACATTTTTTTTCAAAACAAATATTTCTTTTGTCCTGGACCCCATTGCATTTGCCCCCCCTTGAATATTTCTAATCGCCGTAACAAATCTCCCATTAAATGATGCGTAAGTAGTATTATGTTAATTCTGGAAATGTCAATATTTGTATTTTTTTTTATTTCGAGGGTCATAAATTACATCATGTACAACGAACGGATGCACACTGACTTGATTCCTGCAGTGGTGTTCTGACTGAATACAGTGGTGGCATAATTGTATAAATACGTTTTATTTGAATGTTTATTTATCTCTCGTACGCTCACAGACATTTGTTAGACTTATAAAGCACTTATTTAAATATAAATACTACATTTTAGTTTTATGGATATCTACGATATGAAAACATATATTGAGACATTTTTCCTCGAAAATTGTTAGTCAATGGTTAATGGTTAATAACTTAATGGTTATCCAATCCTCAAAATCCGAGAGATGTGGGAATCGAACCCGCTTTCCTTGGATTACTCTCTCTACTTTACACTATCAGGGAAACAATCAACTAATTAAGAATTTTTTTGTCTCCCCGGTTAGCGCAGTTGGTAGCGTGCGTGACTAGCAATCCGGGTTCGAATCCCCATCTGGTGTTGGATTTTTTAAAATCTAACAATGCAGGACT
>JAGVSQ010012451.1:0-11633 GCA_022683975.1 Rhyacophila evoluta
TTTATACTTAATTTACGTAATTATAGTATAGGTAGATTTTTATTTCAATGATACAAATCTATACTATAATTACGTAAATTAAGTGTAATATAAAATAACTGTGTTAATTTCTGTGTTAGTGTAAGCACTTCAATGTGTGTGCAGATGTCATGTGAGCACTTGTCATGTGTGCAGTTGTCATGGAACCCCAATTCTGGTGACGAATAATCTGTTATGATATTATTTTTATATAACAGTTGATTTTCTCTTTACCACTTGCCACGTCTTCATATTCGTGATTCGGGCACATACCATGGCGTAACTAACGAGACGTACTATTCAAAATACCATAAGTTCTCTTTTAGCAGTTTACATTAGACTTTGTTTGTGTATGGTTCCTATTTTAACTAAGCGTTTTTAATATTACCTCGTTTACCTCGTCGAGAAGCCAACTTTTCAAACGCAATAAAATGTCCCATTTTTGTAAGAACTTGAAAATTAGCTATCATTTGTACCGAACCAAAATTTTTGAAACCATACCATATAAGTCGACCGGTCCGACAGATGGAAGGCCAACTGTAGAGCATCTTTCCCATTAACTGTCATATATGCGCACTCCTAGGAGATATAATTGCATTTGGCCGCGTAAACGAGTAGGATATTCTACAGAACCTAGATGACATAGTTTGAAGGCAAAACTACCGTGATAGGTTACGAATTGGAGACTGATAGTCTCGAGTTGATTTGGTTATCACCGTGCGACATTGAAAGCTTGAAAAGAACAAATATTTTTATCCGCTTTCAAATGAAATACTCTATCGTTTATTTCAGGCATTTATCACAGCATCAGCGTTCTATAGAAAATATAATTTATTCTCTTAAAAATATTACAATTTATTCTCTGAATAAAAAATCAGATTTAGTTGAAATAAAGTAGTAGAGTAAAATGTTGCAGCATTATAAAAATTATAAAATACAATATCTCTTCTTAAAAATATATAAAACAGTGTCTAATCAATATATTTCTGCAACCTAAGATTATTTTTACAGTAATGAGTTGCATTTCACTATATATATTTATTGATAACAATTTAACAATTAAAATTTTTCAAATTATTCATTATTGCTACAAAAAATAGAACAATTTAAAGTTTTATTCAACTATGTGGTATCTTAATGTCTTTACCAAATATAAAGAGAAAGGCAAACAGTAGACAATTATTTATTTAATTTATCTAAAGGTCAACTATTCATATACTTATTTTTAAAATTAAAACGCGTTATCATGAGTAATTTTAAAACAACGAATGGCTATGTTTCGTCCAAAATTAAACTATTAAAATAAATAACTCACTTTATATACAAAAATAAATTATATGTCATTTTTTATCTGAATATAAGCAACATCAACCCAAAAAATGATATATTGACTTAATTATCTCAAGTGTTCAAACTGCAGTCTGGCAAAATAGACTGTTTTTAGTAATATTTTAGTATGACATATAATAGTTATTTTTTTGCAAGGGCAGGTTGATGGATATTTTTTGTAAAGATTCAAATAATCAATAAATTTGTATTTGGAGATCAAGATGTAACGCATGGCATCGTTTATTTAGCTAGTCTCGCTAGTAACTGAGAGGTTAGCGTGGGCGTTTCGAGGCCGGAAGTTGTAGGCTCGAATCCGAACTCGAGGGAACAGGTCTTAAAAAAAAAATCTAAATACTATGAAACTACGAAAAAAACCTTTCCACGTTCTAATGATAATATAAGCCCCACACAAATATTATGTAGAACGGTGCCATAAAAATGTTCACAACACAATTGCATACAAGATAATTGCACACAGATACAAATTAAAACATGCGCAATTATTTTGTGCACACTTAACATATGCGCAGTTATATTGTGTGCAGTTTTATCAAGCGCAATTATCTGTGTGCAATTATCTTGTGCGTAATTGTCTTGTATGCATTAACCTGGTTGCCATATAACTTGAGATATTATATTTGATTAACTGCAAGCAATTGTAGACTATTAAATGAGAAATTTTATGTATGTATAATCAATTTCTTTTTTGTTTTTAGAAACGCTTAGAAAATATCCACCTTTACCACTTTTACTCAGAGTGTGTACGAAGGACTACGTCATTCCTGGAACTGATATTCTGATCGAGAAAGACACTGGATTGCTGATATCTGTTCTTGGAATACACAAAGATGAAAATTATTTTCCAAATCCAGAAAAGTTTGACCCAGAGAGATTCACACCGGAAAATAAGGCATCTAGACATCATTTTACGCATCTGCCGTTTGGAGAAGGTCCACGGATTTGCATAGGTACGTCTAGACTTTTCATATATACATATATAAATATATAAACTATCGTAGGTGTCTAGTAAAATATTTTTTTAAATGTGGAAAACATAAACTAATTCTTTATGCAATTTTTCATTTCGCTATTATTTACTACTCATAAGTGTACTGGTAATTCTGTGGAAATTTCTTACACTTTAATCACTCAATGGAAACAAATCGAGACAATACCTGACAAATGATTCGCTTTTCGAAAAATTTAAGCGTAAGATATTAAGAAAAAAAAAGATAAAAGACTTGAATTTGAAAATAAATTTAGAATGAACGACATTTATTAATAATAACCAACTGACAGCCAAATTATGGGCCTCCTTTTGAAAAAATGGGCACCCAACATGCGAAAGAATTCGGAGAAAGAGTACACTACGTAGAGTCTAAAGAATATGATTGTGTAGTGTAATGTTTTCTAGTATCACTTCGATTTAAGTGTATACATACTATGCATTGTTTCTGGAACTATTGTGTTAGATATCTGGTAAAGTTCAGTGAATTTACTTATTGTTTTGTTACAGAAACTAAATGTCACATTCATCCATGTAAAATATGATAATTTATTTATTTTTAATTGTAGGTAGTCGATTTGGTCTGCTTCAAACTAAGCTAGGTTTGGTTTCTATTCTTTCCAAATACGAGCTATCAGTTTGCAAACAGACAACAATTCCAATGAAGTTCTCCAATAAAGCACTTTTGATGGTTCCTGAAAAGGGGGTTTACTTAAAACTGACAAAAAGGGTTCGGTGAAGAGTGAAAAGTTTTTTTAGTTATGTCTTAAAATATTATTAAGAAAATAAATAAACTGTATTTATTATTCTTTATGTTGCCAGGGTTTGAAATAGTAAGTCACTCGGTAATAAAAGAGTGCTGTCAAAGAGTGAGAAAGAAAGATTTTTTGTAAATTACTAAAAAACAACATGAAAAGTTCAGTAAGAATTGTGATGTATTTTACAAAAAATGTATCTTTGGTTTGAACTTTCGAAAAATGTATGTTATTATATATAATATTAGGATTCAAATTAAAGCATCGTTGCATTTTTTGTATTTTATCTAATTGTTTTATTATATCGATGAAAAGGTTGCCAAGGTAATAAAAAATAAAAAAATATTTATTTTCATAATTTGCTGCCCGTTCACATATCTCTTATTAATATGACAAAACATATTAAATGCGTTAGGGGGAGGCTACAATAGATGCCGCGGCGGCAAAGTATCAGTAACAGAAATGCAAAATAGCTATACATAGGTGAGAATGTTCGTTAGTGCGACAACACGCTGCCGACGCAATAACTTGCTCACTCACCTATTTATAGCTATTTTGTACCTCTGTTGCCGAAGATTTGCTTCTGTCGCTCTGCTATTGTAGCGATGGCCTTACAAGAAAAAAACCATAAAATGTATAAACAATCCCCGTGAAAAAAAAAATGTCAAAATACGTTTTGACAATGCGGAGATCTATGTACTAAATTTCTGGAGTGGCTATCTTCACGCTGTAGAGATTCACGTGCTCTTCTATATGGATCTAGTAAATATTACACCGGAAAATTGTGTGCTAAGCTGGAGAGTGCTGGTATTGTCTGAGAGGATGCGAGGCGGCTAGCGGGAGACAGAAAATCCTGGAGACGTTACGTGGTGGCTAGATGCTCCGCATAGGTAACGAATATATAGCAGAGAGAAAAATTCTAAAAACTTGATATATTGAAATGTCATATTTAAGACAGTTAATAAATCTCTTATCAAGGCTAGATGCATACGATAGATATTACGGAAATATGATATCTTATAATGAATAACATTATGGAATAATGAGGATTATTGAATACAATTCATGATAACGTACAATGCATACGTTGTATAATAGTTTATCCGGTGCAGGCATTTGAAATGGTGATGAAGGCAGTAGCGTGCATAGTAAGGAGTCAAAGAGTACAAAATGCTATTCATTCCATTCGAATAAAGTTCTTTTTCGCTGAAATACTGAACGATGATTTTTTTCAAAAAAACTTCTTGGATTTTGAAGTATTTACATAATTAAATGGTAAAATATAATTGGAGTGTGTGCAATAACGTGATTCGAACTCGTCAAGAAGCATTTTTCATCATTGGTTGTATGGTGAAACAATTCTTCACAGGATAAATATTAACATACTTAATTTGGCAAGAATATAAACATTGCATGTCTAGATGTATTTTTTTATTTGCTTTCATAATGTTCGTTCCGAATGCGACAAAATTATATCTTTTAAAGATTGGTTTATCTAATGTATATCTCTCCCATGTAGCGTAGGTCCTAGCAATCCGGAGAGTGCGGATTAGATTCCCATATCTGTCGGATTTTAGAAATCCAAAAATGCAGGAAAGATGCCCATATGGTTGAGCAATTGTTTGACAAATAATTCTCGTGAAAAAAATTGTCGAGACGTCTTCACATTAGGGAGATCCATATACTCCACTTTTGGAGTGGATATTTTCACACTATGTATATCTATATGGTCCACTTTGGGAGCGAACATGCTATATAAAAAAATGTATATACATTAGACAAATACTACTTTTCCTTTGAATGGTGAACAATGATTTATTGTTGTTTGTGATAGCAACAACACTTGTTAAAATTATCGTTCTGCGTCTTGTTTTTTTTAATGCAACACAATTAGTGAGACATCTAGGATGTTTAAAATACTAGAATGCTGTTTATGAAACATAATTATAAGTACTCTAGCATTTCCTGCTCGGACTCTTGTATTTAGAATGTAATTATCGTAGCCAAAGGGTTAATTAAATCGCAGAAAACAAGTAATGCATGTATGCTATCTTTCGGAAATTATCTAAATTATACAAGTAGGCAGTTTAAGCTTGAGAATTAAAATATCGATAAAATTGGAAAACGTTCGAAACAAATAAATATTCACCATTTGGCACCTTTTTGATATTTGTATCACACTGATCGAAATTAATGCGCACACTACTAAAAAATGAGTACGGTGGTAATGCAGAAAGGAATGCATTGGCAATATAAACTCAATTCACGCACAAAATAAGTGGCAATAATATAATGTTTTGCTTGTTTTATTTAAAGGCGTGCTCAGCTGATGATAAAATTATCTAGTGATGTCGACCAACATCTTTATTCTCTCTAAGTTAATAATAATATACAACAATGCGCAATAGTGTCATTGAAATGTGTCACAGAAAATTCAAATTGCACCACATGCAAAAAGTGCTTCAATAAATATTATTAACATTAAAAAACAAGTAAAGTATTTTAAACTACAGCTATGGCTTTCTTCTGACACGCAGCCGTACAATGATGTGGTCGAAAGTTAGTTGAAATAAGCCGCAAGTTGGATGAGATAATTTTTGTAATTTTAACTTAAAAACGATGAAAAGTCGATTGTGCAATATTCAATTATTTTTTAGAACTATTATTAAGTAATCATTTATTTGACGCATTCATCTTAATATTGCTGCCATACAGTAGTAAATTATGGCGCTCAATGGAGACTCGGAAAACCGTATTTGTTCTTTGAAAACAGATGTTTGTGTCGAAAATTGGGTGCGAGATGACTTGAATTCGTGATAAACTCGGAGATACGGGAAAGATCGGGGTAGTCTTTTATTAAAGTAAAAGCTATGATAACAATTATGTAACGACAATGTAAATGTCTGAGACATATACTGCGGATGCATCCAGAAAGCCTGGCGTGCCCCTTCTCCAGAGAATACAAAGATGCTGGGTTGACCTGGATGGATGCAAAACGACATGTGTGTGAATTTTTGAATTTTTGCTAGCCATGATTTTCTACTGTAAATTTATGATGACTAATGTTAAAAATACATTATTTGCCATTAAAATTACAAAATAGGAAATGTCCATATAAACTTTATAAACTATAAACTTAGCAGGGATAGAAAGTGTATGGGCTTGTGGTAGATCGAAATTCGACCGATCAAGTCCCTTAATCCCATAAATATATATAAAAAAAAATACAAGCCATGGTAACCAATTTATGGGAACAATAAATATTTTACTCACATTCAACATATTAAAATAAAAACATTGTAGAAAACTATATGCTCGAAATCCGATCGGAATAGTTTAAAACGTTGTAACTAATTATGTATTATTCTATCCGTTTGTTATTTATTTACTTTGAATTGTTACGTATATTTTTTTTGACATTGACAAAATATGGACGATGAATTTATTGGTGATAAATTTTAAATATATAACTATTGAGTTTTTTTTAGGTCTGTGAGTTCTATTATGATGGGTTGAGGCTTGCTCCAACTATTCTGAAGTGGCTCGAAATGGCGAAACTCAGCAATTCGCAATCTTCCGTTATGTGCACTAATAAATATCTAAAACTGTTTTATTATATTTAAGTTAAATTTCCGATTTACATTTAAGACCATTCTAATTCCAGGCAAAATCCTGTTTTTCTGCGAGTATTTATCTTAATTATATATTATTTTAGATAAGATAAAATTTATAGTCTCCATTATGCGTGGTACGAGTGCAAGGCCGTGGAAGAGTGCCCTCGATAGGAACGTATTCGCAAGCGCCAATCCAATAATTATTCGTATGTAGTCCAGCACGTGTGTCAAGGAAATCATCGACAATTTCTTGTCTAATCGGTCACTTCTTTCAGAGAAAATGTGGTCGGGGTAATGTGCGGGGATAGCTCAACTAGTGCAATTTCCTACGCGCATGCGAGGCAATAAATCCATTTGCATGCAAATTATGAACACTTAACGTATCGAACGTGAATATAATCGCAACTCTGGCAACTGATCGCGGATGTCATGCGTCTGCACGACAATATCATAAAGCATTTATTTACTTAATAACCATCGAATCACTCACTTTGTAAGGATTTATGCAGTCATTTTTTGACGTTTACAATAGAAGCCGCTTATTGTGAACAATATGGGATCTGTAACTTTTGATAACAATGACCAGCTGATAATATTAAGCGAAAGATATTTAAAAAAAAAATACCTACCTCTATTTATAAGCAATACTTCCACACACCAGGATCATTTAGGCCAACCACATACGACCTGTCACATTCCAGAACCAGCATAGTTTAATACAAATGATACTATTATAAATTAATTACAACTGGGAAATGACAATTTTACAAGATATATTACAGTTAAGTTGTAGTTAGATTTCAATTTCGCTACATTGTAATTCAATTTGTAGCTAGGACATGAAGACATGGACTTCTTCATAGCATAAAATAATAGGTTTACCAGCGCTGGTATCCCCATGAAATAAATACCTATGAATAGATCATCTGGTTTGTTGTTTAACTGGTTTTAAGAACTAATCTTCAATCGGTGACTGTTTCTATTGAGTATTTAAAGTAAAAATAGATCATCTAACCCCAGGCTAGTCATTATTGCAACTATTAATAATTGACTTTCCCGTTTTACTACGCTAAAAATAATATTGTATCGAAACGCGTCTTGTGCATGAAGACATAGAGAGCACGTATAGTATTATTTGTTTTTTTGTTGGGATCAATATATTTTCTATAATACAGAGGTATATACATCAGAAAGTTATCATTTCAATTTTATGATTGTTAAAATCAGCATATTATATGAATACAAAGCCATAATAGAAGGAGAAGTTGCTCCACACCCAGTTGATTCATATAGTTATGTGGAATTTTTATGCAAAATCAAAAAGAATGTAGATACGTGTTCCCATTATCAAGTTGATTGTTTAAAGTGCAAAGTTTGTCAACTACGCTTTTAGCTGTGAATGACTCAATAATGACATCCTGTTGCATATATGCATGGATAGTATTAATTTCACAACTGAAAGTCATTTAATACATCGAAAAGATATGCCGAAAAAAAATGTACAACCCCTATAACTACAGAATATATAACTCTATTTTGTCTTCAGATCTGTCAAAAATCTATCGTTCGTACGCAGTTAGTACCTCAAAATAATCGTTTAAAAGGTGTTTTTCATATTAATATAATCACACAAATAAATAACAAACTAATTAGTTTTACACTCTTCTGTAAAATTTTCAAAAATGGACTCTAAGTCATCGATACGGCTATATGATGGTTTCCAATTCAATTTATTCACGTATGAATATTATTAAACGCATTTTTTGTAAATGAAGGTCACGTATAAAAGATTGCGTGAATAAAATTCCAGTTTTAGTTTTTGTGTACTTCAAGGTTGCGTTTTTTTTTAAATATTTTAATTTTGCCCCAAAATAATTAATTATACGTGTTTGTGCCTCCTATAAAATTTGATATATACAAGCGTGGTATGATGAAAATATAATTTTATTGAATGAATACCATACAACAAGAAATATGCACATTGTAAAAATGTATCAAACATCGCCTTTGTTAGTAATAAAAATAATATTTTTTTTTTAAAAATAAGTTTATATAATAAATAAAAGTTTTGAATGTTCACTTGACTATAATCTTAATAGCCATATTTTTTAATTGGATTGAAATAGGTTGAGACTAGATGTTTAATATGGAAAAAAAAATCATTAAAGATTTTTAAATAGAAATCACTTCACACATATTATTTGGAGCTATATTAAAATACGAAAAAACATATTAAAATTAATATCCCATGACTGAATTTAAATTTACACTGCTTAGTGGTAATTATCCTAGTATTGCGAATGCATTAAGTCAATATTATATTACACTTGCTTAACTTATACTAGGCTGTATTTAATATATAATTATAGCTCACACATAAAATGTGCGTGGCATAGATGTAATTATTATTATTTTAGTTGGACTACTCTAGAAAATTTTCTTTATCAAAATAATACATATTTAGGCTTGCGTGACACGCATCCGTCTAAATTCGAAATGTGACGATTTAGTTTTTTAAAAACGTGAATAAGTGCAGTCAATGACACACCAAACATATGATTACACTACCAAATATTAGTTGTTCTCATTCCGCCTCTTCTTCTTGATAATAAGCATCTTCATGTCAAAACTCCATTTTTATCAGATGAGATGACAAGATTAGATGAAATAAAACAAAGATTTAGATTAATGTGTTTAAGATTCTCATCTTCTTTATTGACTTAACACATGACTGAAGACAGCTAAAATGTTGATGAAAATACAGACATACAAGGTATGATAATTCAACAATTCTGCGAGAAAGATTCTGCCATCCTTCTCGCGGAAAATAAAAAAAAACTAATAAATAATGTCCAATGTCATATTCTGTATTAGTCTAGAAATGGATGCTAATTTAACCACAGAGAAAACTATCTTCAATAATAACATTACCGTTATTATTGTCCATGTCAATTTTGACATAATTTTTAGTATAATTATATTTAAAAAATACAAGGAAAAAACTAAAAATACAATGAGTGTACTATCTAAAAACTTATTACATATTAATAATATTCGCTTTGACGTATTAGATTTGAAAATAGAATTCATTTTACGCATAGACAATAAATATTTTTAAATAAGAATGTATGGATGGATAAGTGACCATAATTTTATTTATCTGTATACTCTCTTTAATCATCTATTGGTTATATTTTTTTTGAATCAACAACGTTGCTATGTAGTAAATGTTTGCATGTACACAGGTAAGATATTTAAATTCTTCTGCATAACGATAATATACTTATTATAATAACACTAATCCGTATTGAAATTTATTTAGAATCTCAAACGACGGTAATTCGACCTAATATTCTGGAAACGAATCAAAAAAGTGTACTTGAAAGAGCTTCATTTGATTTTAAAATAAGTTTAAAAAGCGACAACTGCGCAAATGTGTTTTTTATTAGTCTGCACGCAAGGTTATTTTATATTTGCCAGTGCTAGAAAACATCTGAAGATGACAATAAAAATCTCGTTTTATAAGAAAATTTTATCATATTTTTTAAAAATAAATTATCACAAAATTTACAGCCTTAAAGTTATAAAAAAAAATATTGGATCGAACAACTAACCACTAATTACATAAAAATCGTTGAAGCATGTTGTTGACTTCTAGTTTAAGTATACGATAAATATTACGCAAGTGTCTTTTGCGTATTATCACACCATTTATAAATGTCTTCGGTATGTTTTTAGAGTGAAAATTGCATAGCAACCCATTAAACATCTTTAAAGATTCCCAACGATCACACAACTTTCAAAATAATTTTAAAACATCTAAATGTAAAGAAATACACATTAAATCAATCATTTTATAGATTAAAATATGTGGATATTAGCGCCTACAGAAATAACTACTTACAAAATGGAAATTTGACTTTGTGTCTGCGAATGAAGCAGAAAATTACAAGTGCTAAATTTAACTTTATTTAAAATTACTATGGTGTGGAAATTTCAAATGTATTAAATTAACTCAAACGCACTTATCAGAATACATGTATAAATAATTTACAAGTAAGCGTTATTATAAAACTCCTATTATGTGTTTACAGTATATGAACTATTTTTTTATCTAGTTTAGTATAAACGATGGAGCATTAGAAATTGATTATTCGATATAAATATTAAACAGATAATATATTAATGTGTGGAGCGCGGCTTACGTATTGATTATTTCTTTCTGAAGTTTTTTTATTCGCCTTGAAGTAACCGCAATACTTCCGATTGCCTCTTCAAATAATAGTGGTCTCACAAAAGCTAACAACTAGAACCTGTATAAAACCACAGTCGTGCGAAAAAAATACGCATTTTAATCGAACTAAAAGTATGAAGACTCAGGTAAATAAATATATACGTAACTGTGTTACATTGACTAAAATATGTCAGCAGAAAACTCAGATATTCGATTCACAACCTCATAGTTAGTTGATAGTAAAATCTTAAATACGCAGATTTTTAATTACACGTTTGTGTATTTATAATTGAAACTAAAAACCATGCAGTAACAGAGACATGCAGTAACCCATTAACATAAAGCTAAAGATTTAGATAAATGACAAATTATGCAAAATATTAACCATAACATCGTGACCGTCACAGTCAAAGAAGACCGATTATATTCATGGAAAATCCTCTTAAAGGTATCAAAGAATCCTTACACTAGGAAAACAATTACCATCTGGCTTCTGGAGTTTGTATCGAGTACCGAACATGGACATCTCCCTATAAACTACGAATTTAAGAAGCACATGCCATAAATGAATAAAGAATGGTAGACAGACAACTGCGCACATGACAGTTGCTCACATGACAGATGCACACATAGACAACTGCACATATGACAAGTGCTCACATGACATCTGCGCACAT
>JAGVSQ010012453.1:0-11632 GCA_022683975.1 Rhyacophila evoluta
CATCGGTTGTTTTTTTTAATATTCCGAACTAGCTCTAGTCGGCCACGCGTTGCTGTAGTTAAATGGCACTGTTTTTCAAAAAAGTAGGTTTTTACTGTCACAGGTGTGACATCTATGGAATGGTATGTAAATAAAAACACGCGCGTATTTAAATGCAACGTTTTTTTTTTAATTTAAAAGCAATCGGTGAAAAACTCTCGGAGATTTAAGATTTTGAACAAACAAACATTTACATTTTTATTTATAATATATATTTGGATGGATTGTAGAACTAATCGGCCAGAAGCCATACCAATACGTATAGTAATAGTTGTGTTCAGTGAAATTGACTCAATTATTAATATTTTCCACCTGAGTGAGAATGAATTAAAATAGATGTTTTTTTTTTATATTTCTGGAATAGGACCCATAAACTCTGTGATACACCTTCTTTCTTTATTCTTTCGAATTCTCTCACCACTTTAATTTAACTTTCATATTGCTTACAGTGTTTTTCATATTATTTTATTTTATAAAATATTTAATTTATTCTGTTTCTTGTTTAATATTTTTTTAAAGAAAAGTATTTGAATGCTTTCATTTTATAATGGTGATATAAAAAATCAAATACAAATAGCGGTAGTACATTCTAATAAATGACTATGCATTATGTCATTTTTTACCGAAGCTCTAGCGCCTCATTTGGAATACGTATATTTATTTATATGTGGTTGAAAATTTATAGACTTCTCACATAGTTTCAAAATTAGTTATTTTGAGTTGCTATGCTCGCGATTTTTTTTTCATAAAAAAACTATGCATGTTATTAATAACGTTTTTATAATTTCAAAAAATATTATATTAAAAAACATCAGCTCCTCCCTGACGTATCATTATGTAACATAATTGACCTCAATGAAATTAACCTAAATTAGATAAAAATGTTGTGCCTTTTCAAATTTAATAAAGATATTTTTACTGTCGTAATGCACGAACACAAAAAAAACTATTTAATGTTTATTTACTGGAATCAACTAAAACGAACCAAAGACATAATTGGGATACCCTTCATGCATTTTTTAACATTGCAAATGATGAAATTTCAATAGAATTAATTCCATTTAATTATTTTTTGGACTGAGGTGCACACTTCTTGGGAAAGAGTCTTCTCATGCAAAACTTGTAGTGCAATGAAGAGCCCTCCACATTCAATATGTCACAGTATACACTTGTATAATTGACGTGGATATGTTACGGGTAGTAGAAGAGAAATTATGAGGAGTTTTTTAAGAATTTCCTCATTGTGAGAGGCTTTGGGATTTAATCGAAAATTATCAACAAAAGGTTATGAAGAAAACAAAATGTTCTCAATTAAATGGAACATATGGTAAGAATAAAAGATACTCATTGTGTACAAGTTATTTTATCAATAGACTGAGAGAAATAAGAAATCCATATGCGCCACTTTGGATCAAACATGGTATATAAAAAAAAAGGTGTAAGATTCGAACCCGAAATCTCTGGCACTAAAATGTTTCGCCTCTTTTTTCGTATTTACATTCATTTTTATACTAATTATAGTATTTAAACAAAAATTTTACAAAATTTAGAAGAAAATGGAGTGGAGAAAAATGGGAGAATTAATATGTTAGTTTTTAGAATTAATATTTGACATCACACCACGATATTTTTCGTATTATAAACAAATTAGTCGGGTTAGATTAGTTAATATCGGGTTAGGTTAGGTTAGATTGAGCTAAGATAGATTAGATCAGGTAAGGTTAGATTAGGTTAGGCATAAATATTAAATATAGGATTACTTATGGTGTATAGGCACGCGTCAATAAGCAATGTCTGCTGTTAATTATTTTAGTTCGCCGAAGAATACATACACAATTTAACTCTCATTTAAAATTCTCGAAGCATTTTCGAAGTGAATAATTAAGTGCACAATTAACGTCAGATGAAGTGTTTTAATTCTCTCAAGACTTCGTCGATAATTGACTTTTAAATTGACCAGTTCTTAATGAGACGATGCTGTGAATATCGAAAAAATACGTTTCCACAGCGTTTTATGTCAGACATCAGCATTAAGTTGTTGAAAATGTAAATTTTATGATTATTTCTTCGTTTTTAACACGTCATTTAATAATAAAGATATCATAATAATTGTGATTTTATTTACTCCCATTTTCACCATTTTGATTCTCTCAGAGTAATGTAATACGTCGATTGTTAAAACTTATTATTGATTTATGATAATATGAGTTTTTTCATGTATAAATTATTTATAAATTTTCAATTTTCAGAGATGGGCTAACAATACGTTAATAAGGGGCTCGCTTAATCTTAGAGCTATTAGTTTGCAATGTTTTATCACTCTTATGCAATTATCCGATTACGTATCAGCGCCCTGGAGCAAGTAAAATTGCTGGGCCCCCAGTAGTTTTTTGTTTTTTTTCTCTTATTTTACCTTTATATTTTTACTTTCTTCCAGATGTTATGGTTTGGCGTTTTTTTAGCTATTACGCTGACTAAACATTTTACCTTTAATTTTGCGCCACCTCGTGATTCGTTCGCCTAAAGCAACTGCTTTACCTGCTTCTTAGTAGCTACGCCACTCACTAATCCATATTTTCTCACTTTGTAGATATTTATGCTCTACTTTTAAAGCAGATATGGTAACAAATACAAGTACTTAAGACTAGAAATCGGTATGGTCTTTTTTATGTAACACCCGAAATAAATATACTTTACTGTATATTCCAAAGGCCAAGTTTTGGGTTTCGTAATATTTATAATACTATTAAATAATATATTTTTTTTTTTTTTAATTTAACGAAGTAATTGCTTATTCAAGCTTAATTTAACAGAGGTTTGCGAGGATGTTTTGGGCTCTTCCAGCCCATCCCTGTGTATTTTTTAAATTTGTACAAATTTTATTGAATATGTTTCTATGACCGAGTACACTACCAGCGTATGGTCTGTAGATTGATAAGATACAGCACGTAATTATTTGTGTGAAGCAGGAAGCGCCGAAAGACAAGAGCTGCGGGAAAAACTGGTATTCTATTTATCTAGCCAGTGGTTGTTACCAAATTTTCACAATCAATAAAATACTTTCATATTTTAAATGACAACCAAAAAATATCTAGCGCAATACAATCAATTTCTTGCAGTTTAAAGTTACTCATAGTACGAACGTACAATAATTGTTTCTATGCGTGGCTTCCAGTGGAGAGAAAATGGACTAGATACAACTGATTTTTCTTACCTAGCTGCATGGTCTCCTCAGAGAGCGTGGTGTTTGTATGGGAGCTCGTCGAGTCTCCAATGGCATTACCCATGGCTTCTAGCTCCATGGCGTCCCTTGTCCAGCTCCTTCTCCTACAACTGGCTCCAAGCCTTCCAAAACTCCTTATTCAGGACTCACGTTTACCAGCATTCTACAAGAAAAAAAAACACAAAAAAATTTTAATCGTGATATTATTATATTTGACAATTTTATATCTAAGACAAATCATATAGCTTCACAGTGTGGAAATAGTTTGATTTCATAATTTGAAATGGAAATGAGAAAAAAACAAGTTGATTAATTATTAATAACAAATGTTTCCTTCGTCGAACGTAGGAAGTTGAAGAATTTTGATAACTTTGAAGTGATGTGGTACTTATACTACTGCACCAAAATATATCATGTTGGTACTCATTTTATGCATAATTTTACGTTCTATAACTTATTTCTAAATAATTTTTTGATTTGATGTGTCGTTTTTGAATTATTTTGTAATAACTGGAAAACGCCCCATTTTAGGTTAGTTTTATCTACCTAGCTTATTAAGCTCACCTCGGGGATAGGAAAAACTTAGAATAGTCATACTGGGCTATATTTGAACCGATTAAAAACATAAAACATTTACCCTAAATTAATATTCTTTTTCGTATATTTTTGTTCCCCAGCAATTGGCCTATTGATATTCAGTATAAATCTAAGGACCTGACACAGATTTCAGACGTATACACAGGTTTCACTGTATCTTTTCAATTCATATTAATAATTCATAAAATATAAAACATCATATTTTACTAGCTATAAATAAGCAACGAAAAAATTCGTATTAAAAAGACAAATACATCCTTACAAAAACAGTATATCTCAAAAATTGTTTTTTTTCCCTTCATTTTAATGAATTTAATATTAGTGATATTTGTGTATATTTAACTCGATAGTCAAGAGGTCTAACAGTTTCTTTTTTGATTATTGAATTTTAATACTTCTGCTTGAGTGAAAAGTTTATAGTTTTTTAGTACGAAAATCAATGACATAAAAACCGAAATTTAATATGTTGTGTGCTGTAGTAGTGGATTCAATATCCCATATATTTCTACATTTGAATTCAAAATACTTTATCCTTGGTTTATATTTTTATTTGATATTGCCAGATTGCATAAAGATATTAAATTCCAATAAATTTCCGACTCAATTGGCAGGATTTATTAAAATAGCTTTTCGTAAAATCATATCCGATATTCATTTAAAAATCCTACTCTCGCATATTTTAAACTCGTATAAATGCTTATCTTTCAAAAATAATTAACATTTACTAGTGCAAAATATGCGTATGAGTGGGTTGTAATAATACTTATTTGATACATACTGGTATGTTACTTCAGTGGTCGATTAATAAGGACGTATACTTCGGTGTCAAAATTCACGTGTTCGATTCTTACACCTGTATTAAAAAAAAATGTAGCACTGTATGCCCAAAATATTGAGCAATTGATAACCAAATCTCGTAAAAATATTTGATGAATCTTCGTAGATGGTAAATTTTATATATAATTGTTTTTTATAGGCCATGTTCACTCCCAATTTGGATAATATGGATTTAAATAGCTTGAAGATATCCACTTCGAAAGTGGAATATATGGATTTTCGCGATGTGAAGACGTTTTGACAGATTATTTGTTACGTGAATTATGTATCAGACCCAATGATCATCCAGTACTGCATTTTTTTTTATTTAAAAAAATCCGTCAGATATGGGAATCAAACTCGCATTCCCCAGATTGCTGGGCACGCACGCTAACCTCGGTATTGTACCCATACTTTAGTGCCAAAGATTGTCTTCAAAGACAGCAATTTTAAATATTGGGTTGAGCAATTGACTGATAATCAATTCTCGGAAAAAATATATATGGCAATCTCAATATATTCACGTTTTACCAGCAACATTTGTTCTCGATTTCATTTAAAAGATGATTAAATAAAATCTAGCGTCACCTGTACGACGTTTAATCATGCCTATAGACGCGCTCATTAAAAACATTGATAAAAGGTGGAATTTGTACTCACCATCTTGCTCGCAATATCACAAGGAATAATGACCCTGCCTCACTCTCATCTCGTGGAAAATAAAGGATAGCAAATTCAGTCACTCGGTGATATATCAATATGTTTGTATTATATAATATGTATAATTCTAAATTATTTGAAACTGGTAAACTTCCTAAGTTCCTAACTGGTAAAAATACATAGTATGTTATATGTTCGCTCACCGCCCACATATAATGTAGCCCGAAGATGCCGAAAGGCGAAACCCGGGTCGATAATATTGAATTCACATATGAAAGTTTACCAGTTTTGAATAATTTAGAATTACTTTTTACAATAAATACATCGTCAAATATATTTTAATTCATGGTAGTATTAAATATAGCTTGTTTGACAAATTACTATAGTAAATCAAAGCATAGAGGTTGTTAGGATATAGACATTTAACTACATAAAAATGACATACACTCAATATACTTACCTTAAATTGGTTATGAGATATTCAACAGTCAGTAGACATAATTAAAATTGTAAAATATGGTAAAGAGCTCGGACTGATGTATAAATGAAAGATAAATATAACATTTTATGTGATGACATGGGCAGTATGGTGTTTGATCTTTGAAAAAAATAATATATACAATTATCGGTACTATTTCTGTATTAATGTTTGTTACAGAAAATGGTTCTAGCGAGTATTTATTTCAAATGTTATTGGAAGACGGGCTATACAAGAAAGAAGTAAATGTATTTATCATCGTATATATTTATTGAATATGTTATTGTAGGCGTAATACAGCAACTCGTTTTTTTTACCAAATTAAAACAACGTAAAGTAACCTTTAAAAGTTGTATCATAAGTTCATATTGAAAATGATATGATATACATAAAAATATCCAGTAACAATGAACTTCACAGTTACTTTGGCGATTTATGGTTCTGTGTAATTTACCCCAACAAAAGTGACTGATAAATTAGCGACAGGTCAGATGATTTTTTTTAATATCTCATTTTTTTTGTACCAATTTAATTATTATTTATGAGGATCCGTTGATAGTTTGATAGCCATTCTGTCAATTAATTTATATGGTTTTCATGCTATTATAATATGTATTAATTATATGTCCACTTACTTTTACTTCCGAATCGTCATGGCTGTGACTGCTCAGTCTTGGAGATCCGCGCATCTTCAAATTATTTTGTAATTATCACTCGTCTAAAAAGTTTTTAAACATTGTCTTTTAAGTGGACAAAACTTTATTTATTAGATTGCTAAACTATCATCTAAATAAGGCACTGAATTTTACTTTTTCATTGATAATATTATATAACAAACGTCGTGCTTAAATGTGTTTAAAATCTAAAACAAAATTACTGCCGTAAAAATACCGGAAATATTGTTGAATTTAAAGTTTTGTGTGTTATTTATATATTTATTTAGTATTTGCAATGAAGACGTTCGTTTTTGTTATTATTATTAATTGCGGTGTCTACAATATGCGTAATAATTGAATTAAATTGTAAATACATGACACATGGGCACTAGTTGCAACGGAACATCGAAGATTGCTGGCGAAACAAAAAAAAAACTGGCAAACGCTCCGCGCCGAGAGTCGAATACCACTATTCGAAATTTGAATGTTGAATATTATCAGACCATCACGTTGCATTGCCGCCTAAATTTCTCGTCTGTCCCTCAATGACATCAGCTGCTAACGGGAAATAATAACTTTTACTGATAAATTGCGATCTGTTTTATCGACAAATATATTTTATAAAATGCACAAAAACCAACCAAAAGATGTCACGACTTATGCCGTAGTAGATTTTTGTGCTATTTTTATTGCAAATACTTTATATGATTTCTAGAATTAAATTATAGAAAATAACTAATTATTTTCGTAAGCAGTTGTTTTGGAATGAGCCGACTTCTCAAATGGAAGTCGAACTGTGTGTTTTATTAGAAAACGTAGGAATATAATAACCGAACCATATCAATATTAATGTAATAAGTATACACTTGTGCCAATAGATGTCGTTTGTAATTTCCGGTAAAAATGATGAATGGTTGATGGTTTTCCATTATCTAGGATGGCAGGACAAATAGAGACACGGGTAATCTCCGCTAGAATAATTAGAATAAAAAACAAAAACTAAAGTTATCACAAAAATGCAGTACTAAAAAAGTTTTTCTTTTTCACTACATTTACTTTAAAAAAAATGGATCTAAATGTTATTATAAATTATGTAGCTGTGGCCTAGTGCTAGATAACAGATATTGGCCATTTTAACTGATATTATTACACTTCAAAATATTTACTAACATAATCAAACATTTACGATGAATTTTGTTGATGCGATACTAATAATCACCTAAACTGAAAAAAAATCTATTTGATATGTACATTTTTATCAATAGACCACAAATATATTATAATAAATACAAAATAATGAACTTCTCGGATTATGTATATATGAATTTAAAAAATGGTATTTTTTATTTTGTTATTAAATCAATATTGAATTAAAAACCTATTTTTACGTGTTGTAATATATAATACATACAATAAACACATTTTATCTTAAAACGTCTGCTCCGAACATGGGGTATATGCATTTCTACAATGAAAAAAATTACTGCGACTATTTTTTAAGGATTGGTTTTCAGTCAATCGAATATGTTAATCGATTTTTACTACCCCGGCTTATAAAACTCCTGATAAATAATTTTATGCTTGTAATACAAATCGTTGTTTCTAATCTTTTTATTGATTATATATAATTATAGGTAATATAAATGGATAATTATATTGATACCCTATATTCAAAGTAAGGTTTTAATAATGATTACAAAAATAATTTAGGCATTACTATGATTATATTGTTTTTCTTATCATTTATAAACAAGTCATTATTATATCGTGATATCAAACATGACAATTATCATTGTTATAATAATACAAAATCTATATATTATTTACATATTTTTAGTAATTGTCTAATGAGAGTTGGCTTAATATTTTATGTGAATTAGTTGTATATATTATATTACAAAAAGAAATCATTGGTTATTATTTCTGGGGCATCAGTATTTTGTATGTGCACGAAGCGTGACGATTTCCTGTGATTTTATATTGTCCACGTAACTAGTTGCTAAGATACCGATCTGGTTTATTTATAAAATGAGGTTGAGTCGACATTAAGATATGAATATTTATTTACAAATGTCGATCCAAATCACAAGAATTTAGGCACACATCATCATTACGACTACAAATTATCCGCCATATGGTAAAGAGTTATACTCTATGGGTCAAAATTGTGTATACTGTAAAATTTATTATTCATTTTGGATTTATCTGTATTTTTTAAATCCATGTACAGTGTGAAGATATCCGTTCCAAAAGTGTAATGTATGAATCTTTGTAACGTGAATACACGCCTTGACGGATTATTCTTCACAATATTTTTTTTTTCAAACAATTACTTAATCAAGTCCTGCATTTCCGGATTTTTAAACATCTGGTAGACGTTATATATATTATAGAAAACGATATATTTTATAGAGGTTTTCTTATGTAATCAAGTTCCTCCTCTAGGTGGTCGAATTGGTATTTGATTTCAAATCACTAGTCATCAGAATCATATTATACCTACACAATTTCGACGTTGAAATTAATATTTAAATGAAGGAAAGGGGTAGCTGTGGCCCATTGGTTGGAAGATTGACTCACATCTGACGTTGGTAAAAGACTAAGTCGAGATAAATAGTTTTAATACGCTATTTTTTGTAGAATACCTCTTATCCATAGCGCGGCACTGATAATGAATGTGAAAACGTAGTGGGTAGTAGACTGGAAAGAAAGCTTGATATTTACGAATAAATAGGAAAGAAACTATTGTGCGCTGTACGCAAAATATATTAATAAAGTCCAAACAGATTATTGTTTCGTTTGTAAGGTTTATATTATTTAACCGGATTGTCAAGTGACTGATAAATATACCAATATAATTTTATTTTATTTATGTAACTAAAAATAGTATATTTATTCCGTATCATATTATCTTCAATGGTAAAGATTTGGTTTATTGGTTAATTCTCAAATAATTCGAGATACAATTTTATGTAGGTGATATGCATCTAAAATTTTAATTTATCATTATATGCATATGAGCATACTATCATGAATATTACCATCGAGATTACATGGAATACATATTGAAATAGAGATTTTTATCATTCGGATATTTCAATGTACAAAAAATGATAATTTTACTACACTAGTTATAATGATACAATAAAACGAATGTAGATTAATCTTTTTATAATCGGCATACTCTTTTAGATAATATAATGGGAATATGATGACAAAAAATAGATAAACATGTTTTTTTTTTGTTAAATCACACATACTCATTAAATCAAGTAACATCGTCACACACAAATGCACACACGCAAGTTATGTGCGCAAATACCATAACATATAATGTCAGGAGTGACCCAGAAGTACATTTCCATGACCTTGAGTACCTGCACTGATTATGCATGTTTTGCGTGTCATAATAAAAAATAATCTTATCTTTCATCGTGATGCAGCACCAATGGCCAAACATTATGATTATGTAATCATGTATTTTTTATATACAATACATTAATGTCAAAATATATCATACTATTTTAAGGTGGAGCATATAAATTGCTAGACTATAGAGCTCGTGATATCTTTATTTTTTATTTTTTATAAACATTTTTATTAGGATTTAGTGTTTTCATTTTATTCCCATTTTCATTTTCTTCATTTAATACGCACATTCTTTGCGACTGAATACGCACTGAAACACGTAGATTTTTATATAGCAACGTGTCTCATAGCTAAATTCTATAAGCACGATATCTACTGGATCATCAGCATGTTAAAATTTTGTATATTCAATTATATAATATTCCCGTATATTTTTATATAAGAGCATCAGTCCTTTTAAGGATACAAACAGAAGTTTGCACCAATGAGATATTAATGATTCATTTTTAAAATAGTGAGATGATAAATTTTGCCTTTATAATAATATTTATTAGTTTCAAAATTCGTAATTTGCCAAGAAATGACAAATAATACATTTAAAATGATGTACGTATTTTTCAATGGAGAATCTCTGTAATATGAAGACATGTTTTTGCATATTATTTTTCACAAGAATTGGTTATCGGACAATTTCGCAACACAATGGGCATCCGTCCTGCATTTTAAAAATCCGACAGATGGGGAATCGAACCCCCATTTCCCGGATCTCTAGGCGCGCACGCTACTAACTACGCTACCGGGAGACATATGTGATAATGCCCACGTGATATAAAATATAATTAAAAACGTGAATTCGTAAAATGAACACTACATTAATAGATATCGAATAAAATATTTTCCGAGAGCTTTTAGGGCACGTGGCATTTCTTATTCTATGAAAATCAGTATACTATTTTAGAGTGCTAGATAGCTTGATCGAATAATATAATACACAAAGAACTTTTTCAATGAATAGGAAAATGAAAATAGTTATTATCGCATAATATTAAATATTATTTGAGGTTTATGTATCGTATAAAAAATATTTATCAATGGTTTTATTTTTCGCTCTCTTGTATTTTTTATTTAGGAAAGCCACACCCTACACTCTAGACATATAAACATAGAAATATAATAGATAGAAAGGAAAAATAATGAGACATGAGATATCGAATCCAAAAATAATTACTACGTTAGATTTAAAAGGAAAAGTTAAAAAGTGAATACATTTGGTTTATAACAAAAACATTTTTTTTGTGTATATGTTATTATTATATTCGTATAACTCATTTGATTTTTTTCTTATTTTTTACAATTTAGAAAGTAATCTTCCATGTCATATTGAAGATTATTATTCGATACCCTTAAATAGATACATTTTTTGTAATATATGTAATTTAGTGTAGTGGTATAGTTAGTAATATTGACTTGACATTGAGAATATCATCAGTAATGTAGATAATTTTGCACGTGCGAAATACATTTCAGTCAATCTATAGTATTCTTTATTTGCCGTATAATATGGCGATAAAGAAAGTATCTATTTAAACAAGATCATAATACGAGTTATCCCAATATGATATGATGAGACCCTCCGGTAATCGAGAGGTTAGCGTATGCGTTTCAGAGTTGTAGATTGCGAGTTTGAATCCCACAGTAAAATGCTACAACGTATCTCAAATTTGTTATGAAATACAGGTAGTTTCTGGCTTCATCGGAATCTGCTCGTCGAGACCGACGCGGCCGTGCAAGTCC
>JAGVSQ010012454.1:0-11632 GCA_022683975.1 Rhyacophila evoluta
TAAACTTATAATTTGTGATATTACAACATGTATAAAGTAAATAAATAAATAAATCCTCAAAAAAAAAAAAAATCAATGCGTTGAATGATTGGCTGACAATAAACTCTCGCAAAAGATATTCTGATAAGATAAAGTTTAGCATTCTGACTTTCAATATTCTTCAGTGTGAGAAGAGAGGCTATATTGAACAAATATTTTTATTTATGAGAAATGGTTGTAATATATGCGTAACTTAATTTTTCAGCAAAATTTTGGCAATGCTTTGAAAGATTACATCTTAGTAGTAAACATTTGCGTGTGTTCATACATTTAATAGTGCCCGTGTTAAGAAATAATCGACATACCCACTCTTAGTTGAGCAATACATATTTTTGTTCATTGAAATATTCACTGTGATCGATAACACAGGCTATTTACTGAGTACAAATGCTTTTCGGACCAAATACAAAACGCTTTAGATATAAAATAGTATGTCACTCTTAACAAAACAATACCTCGTATGCCACACACAACAAACAAAATAAAAAAATGAAAACAACTCAATTTATAGTCAATAGTATTAAATAGAATACCGTATTTTTAATACAACATTAAAAAGTATTAGTTAATTTAATAATACCACTTCAAAAAATATGAAATTTGTCTAGTACAATAACGGTGATTAGAAAGAGTTTTTTTCATTTTCTGTAAAATTTGTGTCGTTTGGGATACGAGGTATTGCTTTTTCTTGAGCGTTATGTTATTGAAACAATTCTGAGCTATTGAATTCAAAAATGTACAGTGTTTTTTCTTATATAACTTAGCTTAATATTTTCATAGAATCCTATCTATTTAAATTGTATATAATGAAAAACTAAAGAATATGGCTTTATGAATGTACTGCAATTCGTCGAATAAATTGTAAAAATATGAATAATCTAGTAGCTTTTTCCGATGAAAGTTATTTAGTAAAGAGGTACATTTACTTATTTTCATGAATTTAAATATTGTAGCTGTGTTTAAAAGCATGCAATTAAATTTTCACATATACAGTATAATCTTGACTTACGAGCATAATTCGTTCCGAAAACGTGTTCATAATCCAAATTACTCGTATTTTAAAGCGAATTTCCCCATTCTTAAAATAACGAAAACATGATGATTTGTTCCACAACCTATAAATATTCATACTAAATTCATACATACCTTTTTATTTTATAAATATTTCAAGTACACAATTAAATTTAGAAATTCAATTTCATAATGGCTGGTGTTCTAAAAGAGGATATGATGAGAAGACTTATTATGTAAGAGGACTTTTATTGTCTCCGACCGAATCTCTGCGAACTTTACCGGTATACTTGCTCATTGATTGACTCAACAAACAAAAAACAAGTGGCTCTGTTGGTGGACCTCCACATAACCAACATAACTACTTTAACTGAATGCTCGTGAATTCTCGAAATGATGCACAATCGAGGATGTAGTCAGACATTGTATTCTCTTCTGCTGCAATTTAGATCCTTTTGGAATCTTTTCCAAAAGCTCGTACCGCGAAAAAAAATGCTCGTCTTGCAAAATATTCCCAAAGTTAAGTTACTCGCAATCCAGGGTTTCATTGTATTTCACTGTTATTTTACATCTACGTGAACCTAAAGCAATTGACAAATATTCAACAGCCAATTCTTCTAAAAAATATCAAATATATCCACTATCCAATCTTCCCTTCAAAATAAAAAAAAATATGTTATTTCGATCAATTGATAACTATGCCTCTCTGGGTAATATTTGTATGTGTGTTACTATTAACTACATGAGAAATCGAAAACGTCAGCTTTTTTTTATTCATAAATGCAGAACTAACCTGCCAGTAGTTATACGAATTTGGAGAGCAATGGTTATCTTTAACGAAATTGCATCGGCTATTGATATCTTCCACCTGTGTGACAGCGAGTTTTTATGAATGGTATCGTATACATTTTTAAACGGGTCTATCCAACTTTCTTGGTAGACGCTCTTTCTATTCTTTCCCGTATTATTTTAACCTATACTTTTAACAATATTTACTTAATTTATATATGTTTTTTCTTAAAAAAAATTAAATACTTTGTGTTATTATATTATGTCATGTAATTTCTCTTAAGTGCAAATTTGTAATGTGTAATATCTTTTGTTACAGATTTAGCGGCATTGGTAGGGGAAGCCGCCGTGCTGAAATGTCCCAACACAGAGGGGTGCGGAGATTTACACTCTATTCGGTGGTACAAAGCTGATAAGAAAATTGCGCTTTTAGCTGTGGGGGCTGGTATCGAAAGCACCGATGGTGATATGTCTGGCAGGTATATATAGCGAGAAATAATTTTATTTGCTTCCCATATTATGAAACATTAATTACAACAAGCCATAAATTGAGTGGGATGAACAACCCCTTTTCAAGAAACGTAAAGTACCGTAGAGGCATAAAGTTGACATGTTTCCATTGTATATTTAAATAATACAAAGAATTTCCGATTGATTGACAGCAGGATGTCGATACAAATTTAATATACTGTATTCAATTATTACGGTATGTTACTTCATGAAATTCTCAAAAAAATAAACGTTTCAAATAATAATAAAATCAGTCTGGCAACATTATTCCTCGGTTACTATTCTAGCATCGAATCATCGACTTGAAAACAAACAACCAATAAAAAGAAATATATTGTAATAATTTAATAGAACAAAATTGTATCACTTGAAAGACAAAACGTTATAATAAAACATCTTAGACAGATAGTTTGGCTTCTCTCTTTTTATATTGTTTTGAAACTCTATGATGCATGCTAAAAACGTATTTACTGCAAAATTAAATCACAAATTACGCCACTGTGCTGGTGACAATAATCTAGAAAAAACACATTAAACATACATGTAATACCATATTGACTGTAGAAAGGGAAAGGATGTAACCCACACAGAACAAACTTTATAGGAGGCATAAAAACTTATATTCAATGGTTTTAGATCAAAGTCGAAACATTAAATAGACACAGTATTGAAGTGTATGGAAACATAAACCGATTTTTCATTTTTCTTCCATATCCGCCTTCTTAGTGAGGGATACGGACACCACGTGCCGCCTCCAAGAAACCTTGTCGCCGGCAGTATTTTTTCATCCTCCTAGGTCTTACCTCTATCCCGTTACTCCGCCGAATAAATTCTATAGATAGTATTCGATAGTACCGGTCGCCTTGAAGAATAGGCAGGTCAGAGTCAGACGCTTTTGAGGCATCCGCAATATGTGGCCGAGCTAGGTCCAGCGTCGCAGTTTCACTTTGTCAGTGATAAGTGGCTACATGGTCCGTTCTCTTATCTTCTCATTTCAAACGAAGACATACCATTGTATACCTAGAATCCATCGCATGAACTTGTTCTCGAAGCTTAGATGTTTTATTCATCCAATCTGATATTCAAGTTTTGAGGTAATTAAGAAAAACCCGCAAACTTGATGCGGTATGAGTCCTTTCTTCCGGTCGCAAATTTCAAAAACTATCCTTTATTCAAACTTAAAGGCTAGATTTAGATACTGATTCGGCATTTTCAACGTACATCCAAAAGAACTAGAACAAGTTCTATCAAAAGATAGAACTGTATAAAGTTGTATATGTTGTGATTTTATAAAAAAAATGATATTTTTATAAGACTGAGGATAACGTCCTTTTTACTTCTAAAGTCGATATGTATAATCCATAATTATTATCCTTCATACATTTTAGAATAGAAGTATCACTGCAAGCTCCAGGAGATTTGACTATTCTCAAGACACAGGTTGATGACGAAGGCGAGTACAGATGCGAACTCACTTACGTCCAGCCAATCGACACTTGCGAATCAGTCAAAGTTATCACTATGAAAACATTGAGTAAGTATTAAACAAATTAAAAAAATATATTTCTGATATTTGTCTTCTGTGTTCTTATCACAACTTTGGAATAGTAGACTTCTGAACCATACGCTACTTCAACCCATTCACATGCTTAACTACGGTCCTGAATTTTCTTATTCGCGTACACTTTACTTCTTTATCAACTATAACAGAACCCCGATATAACGGACTTAGAATGTAACAATTCGAACAAAATATCTGTAAATAATTAAAAGTGCAAATTATATTGGAAATTGGTTGGGAGAATTTGTTTGATGAAATATATTTTCAAAAGCTAGGAGTTCCTGATCTCCGCATAACAATACAGGATAATGCTGGAGAAGTAGCTAGAGGAAATGTTTTAAAAGGTTAGAAGTAATTGAAGGTGACCTTGGGTATCACATCGTGATTTAAAGTAAAATAACAAAAGAAAAAGATCTTGGAAAATAAGGATGGAAGTGAAAATAGTGATAAAGAAGAAACAACACGCCCAACAATAAATTTACCAGTGATCATATTAATCAGGAATTTAAATTCGACTATATGTTTACCTAATATAAAACTAATATGTTCGTTATTTTGGGGAATGTATTATAAAAGAACACCGGTGCAAACAAAACATGAAACTTCTCTATCATTATATTGTGCCGTTTATCCTCTTTAAAAAGATACACTATGAAAAACCGATTTTATATAACAAAATTTTGGATTTAACGTACCCCTCACAGTCCGCATTACTCCGTTATATCGAGGTTCTACTAAACTCATAAATGTACGAAATTATTCTATAAACTAAGTGGTGTTGCAAAAACAGGTTTAATTTTCGAAATTCCATAATTTCGGTAGAGAGAAAAACTCCATGTTGAATTAATAATGTAGGGTAAATAATTATGATATTGTATAAACACCGTATCTCTTCGGCACTCGCCTGTATCGAGCCCTTTTCTCATTTTGTGTTCATTATATTACTCGGCTAATGCAAATTAAAAGATATTCTGCGAAACTAATTGTATTGATTGCAAAATTATATAATATCACTTATCTGGTGATAAAGTATACCATTATAATTTCACCCAATTAACTTCTCCAAAAGAAAGCAAATAAGTGCGGCTTCAACTCGTAAAATCTATTCCCAGCTCAATATTTCTCTCTCCCGAATCAAATATTTTTTTATTTTATAATGTTGGCGATTTGTCAAAAAATTGAGAAATAACTCGAATTTAAAATATAACAGTTTGATAATAATAATAACTTTTATCGTAGATCTCTTATATTAATTACTATACATTTCAAATCACGTTCCATATTCAAACAATCTTTCACTTTTTTATAAGCTTTTATTTAGTTCTGCTTTCAAAATTCCACACCTCTTATTATTATTATATTTCCACACCAACCAAATATATCGAACCGTTTTCGGCAAAAGATCGTAAGCGTAAAACTAATATACGATGTTTTGCTTCGTTTTTCGACGAACTTTAACCCTTTCATTGGTGAGTTAATTCGCTATCCATACACATTATATTCAATGAAGTCTTATAAAATGTATTATATTATATTAAATACCGAAGGATTGAAAGTGTTAAATGAAGTGTCATAAAAAGGATTCGGTAAATATTATACTCCGTGTAAACGAAAAAAAACACTTAAAAGAAATTTAAACTTATAAGAGCATATCAGATGTTTCTTTGCACACTTAGGGGAATGAAGCATTCATTGGCAGGACGGCTGTGCATTGTGTTGACAAAGGGGCATTTATTTGGCTTAAAATATAAATTTCTCGCTTAAATTGAATATTATTATTTTAAAAAAAATAACGTTTATTAATTTTAGTGTGGCATAAAAATATATTAATAAATATCGAAATTTACACAGGTAGATTATTATGTTTAAAGATATAAATATTGACCATTAAAAATTGTATTTTTCAATGTATCGTTCAAACATTCAAAAGCATATTTGATTTCGAAGTGGAGCATAGTACTGACTGCACATCAAATTAATGAAAAAAGTTACGTTGATGTATTGTCACAATATGTAACACAATACAAAAAACAAAACATCGTAGATGGAAATTAAATGAGATTACTACATTGTCTTATTGAAACTGTTTAATTATTATTATAATACTTTAGATGAAAATATTTATATCTAACAATTTATTGTAACTAAAAAAATATTCAATTAACTCAATGTGCATTTTTAGTGAAACCATCGGCTGTTTCAATTTTTGACCAAGTTCAAAAAAATATGGAAGCAGAAACATCTTTGAAAGGTCTCTTGGAGTGCACGCAGACGTCAATCGAGTGCAAGGTATTCGGAGGAAGGCCAGCTCCACAGATTACGTGGAAACTTGGTGAAGAGGAACTTGCAGGTAATATTAGAAAGAAATGATTATAATTATGTATACGTCTATGTTATAAAATTGTAGTTTTGTTTTTAATTATCCATTGTACATAATATAGTTACATACAACATAGAATACGTTCGTTGTATTATACACAGTGGCGTAGGTACCGAGAAGTAGTTGGAGCAGACTGCTCCAGGCGCACGAAGCAAGGGGGGTTCAAAATATTAATGGGGGTTGAAAGTAAAATAAAGTATGTGTGGGAGCTAAAACAACGAAAGAATTACAGTTTCTAAAAGGAAGTAAAATGTTCAAGGAATTACGAGGGGTGCAACGATTGTACTTGCTCCAGGGTGCTGAATTTGTAGCTTTACTACTCGCTATACGTAATATTTAATGACATGGTTATCTCAATTCTTGACATCGCTTCTCAGTTCAGTGAAGATTGTATGTATGTGTGAATTGCTATTAGTAAGTTACTTATCACGTATTCTGCAGCGAGTTTAAAAATTACATTACGTCTCATGTATAACGTCGCCGATATTGCAGGAACGCGTAACTCATTTTTTTTTATTTAAGTCACTTTGTAGAGTATACAGTTTTACTTTTTGGTAAATTGGTATTTGTTATATTTATATGGCTAATACCAAAACGTGCTTAAAGCTATAATAAAACTATACAAATTGATTTAAATCAACAAATCAAGTTACGTGTATCTGCAATATTGGCAACGATACTTTAATGTGGATTATAATCCAATATACTGAGCAAACAACTAACAATCAATTCCTTTCTTGAACCATGGGAGTTGTCGTGGATTGCTCCAATATATAAGGGTGGTTGGGTAATGTATAAGAGAACTTGGTATTGTATTATGATACTAAACACTCCATATAATTCATTGATGCAATGCAGATTAGAATGTGGGTCGGTTATTCGGAAGTAGAGAGGATTTAAAAAAAAATCTGAGACTTCTACTAGCGGCTGTATGAAGATCTGCTGTATCTGCTGTCTGTAGATTTACCCTACCGATTTTTTTTTTGTTGAACTTGCATATGTGGTTTAAATACTTTTTTCGACTTTCCTGGTTCAATCAAGATTGTTTCCATTCTGGCTCACATCAGTCTGTGTACTCCTAGAGAATCTACAACATCTGGATCTTAATGGGTTTTTTCAGCGAAAATTCTTGGAACATTGATAACTTCCAGCGTAGTGAAAGTGAGTTTAGTTTAATTTAACTCTCACTGTAGGCAATCTCCTTTTAAATTCTCTCTTTACCTTTATTTGTAAATGTACTTTTATTTGATTTGTTTTCATTTTGTTCCTTTACATAGTCCATTTTTACTCTCGTTATTTTTTGAGTTTCATGTCGTGAATGCCCTAAACTTATAATTTGTATTGTTCTTAACGTGTGGAATAAATAAATGAGATAAAATAAACAGTGGAATTTTTCCGATTCGATTTATTGAAAGTCACCGATAGAATAACAACATAATCTTTAAACACACATTTGATTCGATTTCTAAGATGACGTATCGACGGTTGGAGAGAACTCTGATGCAGTTACGACGAGTCGTCTTCAGCTCCACGTGGAGAGGAAACATCACGGTATGAAGCTGACGTGCTCTGCAACTTCCGAAGCTCTTGATAGTCCCATGGTTGCAGCCCTAAACCTGGATTTGATATGTAAGAATTACATTAAAACAATTTGAAATACTTCATTTTGAAGTCTCTTTTTGTTCAATTTATTATTACTCCAAATTTAAGCTTATGTGCGAGGTTTTTAACTAGATAAACCGTAAATATTTCTAGAGCTTTTAAAACAAAAAAATATTCTATACAATTCACCTATATTTCAGTTTCGGTAAATAGTTAACATTGTCAAGTAAATTTTAAAGATTTTAATAAATGAAACATAATCTAATACAAATCTTAATTGCTTTCAGTACTTCCCGTGGACATAAACATAACCGGTGTAGAGCACCACGTCGTCGAGGGTAGCAAGGTGACGCTTGAATGTCGATCTGGTGGAGCAAGACCTGCTGCAAAACTGGTCTGGTTCAATGGAACTGATATTATGCCATCAGAGATGACTCCCAGTACTGAAGAAGAACAGGTATTTTATTATCAAACCTGTATTAACTATAGAACACCGTGTGACCAATATTGCACTCTGGTCGATATTATATTTACGCAAATCTCTTCACCCCTATAATGCAACATAGTTTACCAACTCACTCATTAATTGTCATCTGGAAATCTCTATTTTAGAGTGATGGTACGTTTGTGACCCTGGCCAGACTCTGGTTTTGGACGTCTCGTTACGATAATGGAAGATCTTTCCATTGTGAATCATCTCAATTGGCAGCATCTCCAGAGCCGACCCTGAATACATCGCAGACTCTCGATGTCCATTGTAAGATTTAGCAATCAAGACTTTTTTGGTTTTTTTATTACATGTCAAAAATATTTGCAAGACAAAGCTGTTAAATGAAACACAATAAAAAATTAAATCACTTTTCGTTGTTATTATTTTGTCAGAGAAAGAAAAAAGATATCGAAATTTGTGACAGTTAGGAATTATTAAGTGTATTTTTTCTATTGTAAGTTTCCATAAAGCGATTTATTTCTTTGTAGTTTTTTTATTAACGTGTCAGAAACATTTGCAAGAGAAAACTATTAAAAGAAATGACATCACTACTTTCAATTGTTATTACTTTTTCGATGTAAGAAAAACGATATCAAAATTTGTGACAGTCAGAATTAATTAAGAATATTTTTTCAGATCGTCCTGAAGTATCAGTAAAGCCCGCTATAGTAACAGTGAATGAAACAACTGATGTTTTGCTATTTTGCGAATATGATGCCAATCCGCCAACTTTGTTGTCAGTTAATTGGTAAGTAAGCTACTTAATAAATGGTCTTTATATTTATGGGATTTCCCACTTGAATGATTGAAACCTTTTTTTATTTATGATTTTAAGTTTGAATTGTCTTTTTTTTTTTTTTTAAATTAACCCATGAAAGCAAAGAAATGGCTCCTTATTATTAAATAAGCATCACCTAGCTTAACAAAACTAGAATTAAAAAAGAAAATGTTTTTTAGATATGCCCTCAAATTCCACAATTATTAAACCAATGGAAAACCTTTAATTTCATTTTTAATTTCTCTACAAAATTGATCATATCGATGAGAGAAACCTAATTGTAGTAATGTTAGAGCATACATTTTAAATTTTTGAAATAAAATAGTGTCACAATTTCAAATAGCAATATGCATTTGTCTATAAATAAACTTGGATCATCAACTGTCAAAGCGTCGTCAATGTATTTTATTTATGATCTACTTATTTTAACATACAGTTATCGTGGTAATTTTATTACAGGCTCCAGAATAATGTTAAGCTGAATGTGTCTGATTATCCCGATCATTATGATGGTGGAAACCTTGTCGAACAAGCTCTTCTGATCAAAAACTCTACAAAAGAAGATATCGGCGACTACTTATGCCAAGTAGAAAATTTGGTCGGTGCTTCGACCAGTCAGTTGAGTGTTTATGTAAATATTACATGTAAGTACCTTAATTTTGAATAATCAGTTTGCATTTATGATAATATATTCTTGATAGTCAGTCATATTTAAATGCAATATTTTTTAAACAGACAAACCTGTGGTACAACTGACGATGACACCTGAAAACTTTGCGGTAGAAGGTGATAAGCAGAACATTACCTTGAAGTGCGAGGTAGTGGACGGTAATCCTTCCACTCTGTTGGTGGTGAACTGGTTTTTGTATGGAGAACTTCTACAGCAGCTTCCCGAGTGCAATGTGACAGATGAAAATGGAAAAATCAAAGGTAAATAGATACAACAAACTTGTAGAAACTTAAAAATATTAAAAAAAAGTAAACTCTTTCCTTACATTTTTCATCAATTTGATTTTATTTATCGATATCAACAAGGATACTATCATAAATGATTATATCATTTTACAGATGAGATGTGTACTGGTGTTATTCCTTCTCAGCTTATACTGGAAAATATAACAAGGTCTTTTCATGGAAATTATTCTTGTCAAGGACAAAATATGGCAGGCCTCGGACCGATCAGCAACCAATCAGAACTAACAGTATTTTGTGAGTATATTATCATATTTATTTTCTTTATTTCATTTACAAATATTATACATTTAAACAAAATAAATTAAACCCTGACAAAAACCGATTTGAGATAATTTGTTTTTAGATAAAATGATGTTTTTTTATCCTGTCCATTTGTAATGAATAAATCATACGTTATGTTTTTCAATGACCTTCCTTTGGATATTCATAAAAATCATCTGTAACCTATCTAACTGAGATAATGTATTTAGCTTTTTTATTCTTACAAAAATTCACAAACTAAATGTTATAACAATATCAACCGTTGTGTATTAATAATATCAAATCAAAATTAATAAGTCAATAAAAAGAAATATAGTACATTACTATTTATTCCAGATAAGCCTGGTGATGCTACTCTTGAATTTTCTCCTGTGAAAGTCATTAAAGGAGAAAGTGTTGAGCTCACTTGCTCTGTTCAAGATGAAGGAAGACCCCCATCAGACAGGTAATATTATACATACAAGTTTCTATTCAAATAATTTTTAATGGTATTCATCTCTTATAATTTGATTTATTGTATACATTAACATAGCAACCTAAATCTAAATTCAGGTAAATACCCATACACAAATAAATACGATTTGCCATTTTATACCACATTATTTTATGCCACATATGGAACATGTAGAAATACATAATTGTAAATAATTCATTCAATTCAGCAGATCGATGGATGCAAAAACAGCATGTTGATATCAATGATTGAATTCAAACCTGCGGACGATTAATCAGAAATCCAACTCATTAAATACTGCTCTATGCCTAGTAACTTTTTAGAATTTTTGATTTATAATTATGATAAAAGGCCTATTTTCCATTCAGTAGTTCTAGCATTGACATCAAAATAATTTATGATAGTCTCAACAAAAAATTATACTATTTAATAGTTAAGTCAACTTATATGAGTAATAATTCTTTTAGTTTTCAATGGTACCGTGGTACGCAGTTGATGACAGAGATTCAATCCTCTAATTGGACAATTGACCCGGTCACGTTGGAGACAGAAGCAAATTTCTCTTGTGGAGCTCTCAATAAGGCCGGATTGGGAATACCCGCTGTCGAATACATAGAAGTATTTGGTATATATACTTTTTATTACACGCCATACTAAATAACACTTTCTTTTTATACCATATCTTCACACTGTTTATGGATCTATACAGTGTGAAGATATCCAACCGGAAAGAGGAGTATATAGATCTCCGCAGTGTGAAGACGTCTTGACAGATTATTTTT
>JAGVSQ010012455.1:0-11630 GCA_022683975.1 Rhyacophila evoluta
GAGCGAACATATAACATACTACCAACAAATCCTATTGTAACTTACTATTTATAGTCTTAAATGAGTAACTTAAGTAATCTTCACTAAATTGTATAATTATTTTTATCACTTTGGTTTTTATAGTGTTAGCATTAACAAAAACTATTTTTCAAAATTAATTAATCATAAAAAAAAAACACAATACTTGTTCATTTTTGGATATCAGTTTTATAACTTATGTATATAACTTACCTTTTTACCTGGCTTTGCTTGATATAGATTGAAACTCAATAATTTTAATAATCTCATTATTACAATTTTTTTCAATTCCAATTAATTTGTATACAATATTGTCAGTCTCCTGTTGATTATCAGTGATGATGTTAAAAATTGAGAGTAAAACAATTGATATAAAAATGACAGTCCAAGTAAGACGTGAAAAATTCACATTGGTAATATGTACCGTTTTCGAGAAATTTTTGAAACAAACAAACACAAAAATATATTTTCTGTTTTAAATTATATAATAGACATGATAAACACAAAACAAATATTATTATAAAGATGCGGAAGAGATGTTTTTTTAGAAAGAAATTTAGGAAGTAATAAGTAAGCAAACGACCTATAATAAATATTCTACCTTCGAAACAAATAATAAAAATATACTTTTTATCTCAACTGAAAAAAAATACGAAGTATCGTAGACACCATTTTAAATGTAAAATAAATTTACGATTTAATCTTGTTTTGGAAATAATAAACAAGCTTTAATGCTTTTTTTATATTTCTAGGATATATCGTGACCTCTACCAAGTGACATTTGCTTACATCAAACACCTAAAGAAATTATTTTTAATGACATAATAAGCAGTTTACCCGATGGCGACCGCTTTTTGAAATAAAATCAAACAAAACGCCATGTCTTTGGAGTGTCGTGTCACTTGTAATTAATTTCAAATAAAAAATTATCTTGTGGAAACTCTTTTAAAGGCAAATACAATGCCTTTAATCATGCTTATGTTGTGCGACCTCAGCCGATGGACGTGTTTACAAACAATTTGAATAATCGACCAATGTACCTATGTACATTGTACCTACAATGTTCAGAGCCTGCCTCCTTTAAAGGTGAAATGTCAAGGCCGGGTAAAGTGCGCTTTATGTTCGGCATCCTATAATGTCCAGAAAAAGCTTCCCGTTTTTGAAAGCTTATATAATAATTTTTGCGGACGCCGAAATTGTGCGCATATCCACAGATTAATGTGTAAGTTTACTAAAAAATATATTTCTGCTTACTGAAAGGCTAATTACCATGCTCGTATAATCAAATAGATATCAATCTACATATTCTACGCAATATATAAAGTTTATATAAAGCTATTTTAATTTATGTATTATTAAATTTTCTTAATAGTAATCGACTATTATTTAACTATCTAAACATAAGAGGGAAATGTATATTTTCCATTAATATTTTATTAAAAATACTTATTATTTGTTAAAATTCATAACAAGTTAAGCAAAAAAAAAAAAACATGTTGTTTATTAATTGTGTCTTATTTTTGACATTTGTATTTAATTTCTATTTAAAAAAAATATATAAATAATTGTAGGCATTAAAGATATAATATCACACAACCATACTATTTTAGCTCACGATTTTTATAATATTTTTGAGAAGGACAAAAATAGAGGGTTAAAAATGAATTTACCGTCACATAAATGGAGTTACATAAAAAATAGAGCCATTTTTAAAAAAAAGTATAATCATTTTCATGAGTTTCTTAAATTTTGTCACCCCTAACAAACTAAACTCAGAATCAAAATTCATTTGCATTCTCATTCTTTTTACTTTCATTCAGACAAAATATTTAAAAACTTAGAAATATCACTGTACTTGTTGATTATGCATTTTCTAATTATAAATAACTTTCACATTGTCATGACAGTAATAATGATTCAGAAATTAATATATTCTCTCACGTATACAGTATGATGTTTTTTTGCCATGCAAAATAATACCACATAAATTTATCAAATAATCATAGCAAAATATACATAATAGAACCAATTATAGGATATATATTTTTCAGAAAAAAACGTCCCAGAGCTTTTTTATGTACACTATACGTTTTATAACAACATATTTCAACTGATACGGGGCCTAATCGGCTTATTTACTTTCTAGCCTTCCTCGTACCAATAAGTTACAGAGAATTCGGAGTATAGTTTTTACGTTCTAGGAACTACGAAGGGTTGCAATAGATTTTTTTATATGTAACTTATCCATAGCAAATTCGTAACTTGATAACATTGATTATTACTTTTAAAAAAGAAATCCACAAAATAAAGAAAAAAACTATTACAATATGGTTCAATGAGAGAACAACAAGAATATCCGCTAAAATAACATTATTAGGTTGTTGCCATTTTGTTACCCGAATATTTTATTTTAACTGAAAACTGACTGCTTAAATTACTCAAAGAACTGGAATGTATCCAAGACTAATTTTCAAAACAATAGAAACATTTAATAATATTGACAAAGAAGGAGAGACGCCAAATACTTACGTATTTGTATCAAGTATATTGCTACAAATTATATGAATATTTTATTTTAAGGAATATTATTATAGGACTAAGTAAATATTTTTAATGGAGAACATTAAAAAATATCTTTGATGTTTTGATATTAATAATATGATTATTTGACGATCTGTAAAAAATGTTTTAAAAAATCTAACTTTGGATTTTTACAAAATTCACATAAAATTTTCGCATGAAAAAATGTAAAGCATTCAAATATTTACACGAAAAAAGAATGACAAATATTTATGAAATTTTTCCTAAAATGTATATAATTATTATATTATATTTATTTTTCAAGGGCAAATTAAAAAGTTTGTCACATTAAAATATAACGTAAAATAAATATTATATGTCACATTTGCAACATCGTATTCGACTGAAAGGCGGTATCTCTTATTTTTATAGTTTTATAAAGGATTGTCAGTTTATTTCTCACCGACGCCAGTTATCGTGAAAAAAATTGAAACTCTCACAATAGTTCACAATAATTTCAGCAGACAGTATGAACTCGACCATATGACATATCATTTATAAATAAAATATCTTTACAGCAAATGAACCAAAAATATTTACTTTAAATTTATTTATTAATAAAAAAATACTTAATGACGCTATTTAATGTTAGCTTATAAAAATATAATACACCATAATTCTTGAAGTATTGAATAACCCAATTTTTACTGAGCTAATATTAAATTCTATATTTAAATGTAATTATCTTTTTTTTGAATTCATAATAAAATGACAAAGTTTGAATTTGTATTTTTAGATTGTAAAGAAACTTCATAATATTTAATTAACGTTACATTTAGAATTCAAAACGGTTTTAATATCTGACAGCATTGAAATTAAATTTTCTTATGGACCTTCTATTTTACGTCACTACAATTTTTATTATTCACATCCAATATTCAGATTGAAATTCTCGAATTTGGTATTTAAATACCATAAAAAATTATTCCACATCTTAAGATGAAAATCTATTGTTATGCATTGCTTTCATCTAATTCTTTATCAATAGCAACCATTTTTTCGATATCTTTTCTACACTCTATGTTTTAATATTGGTCTTGTTCCATCTTGCTTTTTTAACATTCTGTTTATTTTCTCTTTTTTATGACGTCTATTGATATTTGAAAATTCTGTACAAAAAATTTAACAACATCAAACATTTCGGAAACATATAAGAATTCAACATTTTTCTTATTAAATATTCTATTTTTTGTCCTGTTGCATGCATTAAATAATCATTTCTTAAATTATTCACTATTTTCTATTAGTTATTATTCGTTTTACTTATTTTATGAATATTTTAGTATCATTTAAGTTCATCCAATCTACTTTTTAAATAATATCTGACAATCTTCTATGACATCGTAGCCCCACTATTTTAAAATAGAGACATTGAAACTTTCAGATTTCATTCAACGTCCGATTTTTTAAAAATATTACTTTAATTCTCGTTTATGATTTGATAACTTCATCTACTAAGTTGACCAATAATTTCACTGAAAAATCATATGGTTTTTACCATAAAAGGCCAAAAGTAAAGAATGCGAATCCACACAGTGTGAAGATTTCTACACTAAAAATAGAAAATATGGATGATCTCTGTGATTTAAGGTCATTTTTTTTCATGAAAAATGGTCAGCAAACAATTTTTTAAGCCATCAAGCATCTAATTCTAACTCTTTAAATTAAAAAAAATTATCAACTGTTACAATTCAATTCACCATATATGGCTCTAAAGTGAGCAAAGTAATCTTTTGGATGGTCAAAAAAATTACAAAATACAATTTGATCAAGCCAAGTGGTGACATTTCTTTTATCAAAGTGAAAAAATTCTTGTAACTCATATTGTTAATTACATGTTTCACTGACAAGATAGTATTAAGCTGGAGTCAGTTTTATGTATAAAATATTAAACTCACTTTTAACACCAGTATTACCTGTGGTAAATTTATTTTGAACAATTTTCTGGCTTGTTTCATTCACCATTAAATATTTGAACCAAGTTATTTCAGCACTCAGCAGCTTAATTTTGCCTTTAGTCGCCTACAATTTTGCCAACCTGGATAATACGTATATACATATAGTATTATAAATAACGGTAATGAAACAATTCGTCAGTTTTTGCCATCTATTGATAATCATTTCTACAAATAAATTTTGATGTAATAACGATATTCAAGAGAAATATGCGCGCATTTTTTTCCATGATATTTTAAATATTTATTAGTATTTGTTTTTCAAAAGACATTTCTATTGTAATATTAAAATATTGCACTTTTCTTAGATATCGAACATAATTTTTGCCAATCACTTTATTAATGCTAATCAATATTCACCATTAAATTTAAATTTATAATACATTCATTCTCATATATATATACAATTTATTCATAGAGGATTTTTTTGGTGGAAAATTATAAAGGTTCCTCATAAACCGTAGCAGTGAGGCGGCTACGGCGTAGGCAATCTACGCCCACTGCAAAATCTTTACAGCGGTACACAAAGAGCTAGAGGACCGGGGTGCGCATACCATTCGAGGTAATTTAGATCACAGCTATATTCATATAGTATATATACGTATATACGTTACCGTAAATGCCGAAAATTTCAATACTAGTTGAATTGACGAGTGAATCATATTTTTTGTCGAACGCAAGTAGTATTTTATCTGTGTTCTATTCGTCTAGTCAATAATCAAAGATTAAACTATCAACCCAGATAAGAATTGAATATATTTTTTTTGTCATGAATATAATGTATTATCTTAAAAATAGACACTTTCCGTTTGAATTCGGCTAATTACTAGATGGACCAGAATGACATTGATATTTTTACAGTTGTTATTAACAGTTGTTATATAAATGTACAGTATCAGATTTTGATATTGACCGTATCTCATTGATATTATGCTTAAATATTTAAACGTAAGTAAATATATATATTAACTTTAGCATATTACACCAACTGGCTTTTTATTAAATATGTTCTTTTATTTTCCGGTGGATATTTTCTTTTAATTCAAATGTTAATTTTAGTCGCTGTATCGTTTAAAGTATTTTATTATTAGTACATAATTTTTGTAAGAAATCTAAAAAACAGGTAAAACATCTGCGTAACGTTTTGTTATTTATAGTTTTATTTATATTTCAAGTTTTAAATAATTTTTGCGTTGTATTTTTTTACCTAAGATATATTTTTTTACTATTTTCATTTATAAATTAACAATAAAGCAACCTGTGAAAGTAGTTTTCAAAATATATTACACAAATTATATTTTTAAATTATAACTATTTTTTAATAAATATATTTTTATATCGAATTAAAATAAATAGATTACGGATTATTACACCTCAACATGTTCGCATATGAGAAAAATTACGAATCCCCATTTTAAAATATTTAAATGAGTAAATTTAAAGTTTCATAAGAGTGGCTGTCGTTTTCAGGCCTCATCCGCAAAGTTAAAATTACTTTCTATTCGATATTTTTATCGTATTTTAACTTTTAAAATTGACTTTATATAAATACTATAAAAACTACCGAAGTATACCATATTGCCTTACATATGATTATATTTTTATATATCAAAGAAAAGTATAATTGGTAATAGAATTTGCTTAATATTTAACACTTTATTGAGATATATTGAAAAATATGTTAATGAAACGGCCTGCCAAAGCTTGCAAGAAGTTTCTTATGGTAGAATTCAAAAAAAAAAATTGATAATGGTAATTAATATATACATTCAAAATTGAATATATTTTACTGAATAAAATGAATTTCTAAGTAAAATTCCATAATAATCCATCTGTGGAATATTTTATATGTAAATTTTAATTTCAAATTCAATGCATATTTTTTACATCTTTTAATTTTTATTTACTATATTTAACAATAAAAGTAATGTTCGTTTATTACATAAAGATGATTTAATCATCAACAATACTGTGTAACATATTAGAATAATTATTGTGGAATTCATATTTTTTTGGTTGTTTTTTTATTGCAATATTAAAATACATTCGTTTCTTGTCTTTCGTGTATACCAAAATAAATGTTTTCATAGTTATATTAGTTTAGTTTTATATAGTTCGTTATATTTAAAAGACTATTTTATATTTATATGAAAATTCGTTGAATAGGCCTTATCTGTTACTTAATAGTTACATTTGCATAGGAATAGAGTTAATACACAAAATGATTTCTGAGAATTGTGTATATGGGTGTGTCCAAAGTATAGTATTAAAGTGAATATAATATTTTAACGTGAATTCCACAAAAATGAGAAATGACATCAGCCTTGGCTTTGCGTTTGACGTCAAAAACACAACCAACATACAATGGGATATCATAATAATTTTTAATTTGCGAGCCGTACGATTATAATATATATTTTCTCCATTGAAATGTTTTCGCTGTGAAGATGTGTTACGCAACGAAGAAAACGCAAAAAATCAGTTAACGAATTTTGTAATTCGAAATTTATTACAGAATGAAATGGAATTATAATCTACTCTGTAAATTGAATTAAGATATTGTCTAAAATACAAAATTTACAAAATGATATTATTCCAAACATAGATATTTATTATGGAAATATGTTTTTTTTAGTTTTTTTCACTGTTATTTTTCCTATCGTACAGTGGATAGTATGTTGACTTAAAATTACGTCCTAATTAGATTTAAATTAATTTATTTTAGTATAAGCCTAGCACTATATTGCTACAAATATACTCATTATTATTAAACGTGAAATCGCTTTTCAAAAATTATATGAATCATTATTTATTAAAACGGTGTAAAATAATTAAGTTTATCATAGTAATTAAATTCTAAGGAAATAACGTGATAAAAATAAAATGACTGGTAAAAGTTCAATCATGAAACATTCGTTATTATTAAATTCAACAGAGATAATTTATATATTTTTATTACTTAAGAAATATTTGCGTTGAAAATAAAGAAGTTGTAGAAAAAAACATTCAAAATAATTTAAAATAGAAAAAAAAATAATTTAAAAACTACTTAAAACTACGGTATTAATATTCAAAAATATTCTCATTTCAATTATAACTTTTTGATTTTATCTAAAAGATATTTTAATTCAAGGCAAACGTCTGATAACTTTTTATGACTGACTTTATTTATATACAATATTCTATATACTCAAAACTGAATATATTTTTAAGTTCAGCTCGCAAAAAGCTTGGTGAAAGAATTACGTTTTTCTATATATTCGCTTACTATTTAATAATAATGAAAATTATTTCTTTTTACTCATATGTTTACGCAAAATGTGTCGTTTATATATAGAATCTAGCAATCATAATGGTTTTATTATGATAAACGTGTAAAAAAATTTACTATATTTGTAATGGAGCCTTGAGCTACTGTTTTTCTAGGAATCGAAAAATAAAAATGGCGGATGCAGGAAAACTGTCAGTGCGGGAAACTCAAAAAAATGCGGGATATTAAACGAAAGAGTTAAATAAATGAATTGATTGAAAAATAATGTTCGACGAAAATTAAATATCGGGTAAAAATTATGACGAGACATCAATAGCGGATGGATCGAATCGTACATACTTCTAAGCAAGATAAAAAATTTGAATCAATGACAAATACTAAGCATTAATTTTTTATGGTATTTAGCTGGGACTATAAAATATAAGGTAAATACGGGAACTATAGATCGGAATTCCACTCTATATAAAAATTTCAAACCTGAATTGTAAAGTATTATGGTAATAATTTAGAATTTAAAATCAATTTCCATCAAGCAGCATCAGTCGAAAATATTAATTATTTTGGTAATCTTTATATTTATCTGACGTTGTCCATTCTGATTATCATTTTTTCGGCCACAACAAAATATATTCCAAAAAAATCTTAATTTTTATAAAAATACCATGAAAAACTTATTTGAACGATGGAGTATTATTACTATAATACAAATGAATGAAATTATGTATTGGATGAATAATAAAAAATATTCTCAGTGGCACTATATATCAAATATATAATAAATGTGTATAAAATTCAATTAACATAAACCTATTTTTATCAATAAATACATACCTTATATTATTCAAATATAAACAACATAACCATAAATAATTTGAAAAACAACGTATAGTTGCTGTTTTACTTCTATTATCACAATATATATAAATATATATATATATACTCGTATCGTAACTGACTAGCGTGAACCTTTGCCTTTTCATATTCAGTATAGAAAGTTCTCTATTATGCATAAATTTTATGATATCTTTGATTTAAAGCAATACCCTCGTATTTACGATGCCATAAATTTCTTCCATTGGAAAACATATCAATCAATATTGGCGGACTTTAAAAATTGGCAGAGATTTTACTCCGCGTAGGTTATAAATATTGATAATGTCGTTCCAGTCTCTCGTCTAACAAAGAGCTTTAACAGAATTTTATTGCAAAAAACAACGTATGTTTTTAGATATACAATACGATATTTTACATAACAGAATACTTTTTTCCACTGCTTAACTTAGTATTGCATATTATTAACAGAATCTTATTTTTTTACTAGTGACATGCGTAAACTAAAAAATATATAAGTAAAAGAAAGATTTCTTTAAATATTTTATCATTCAATTTACTTCACATTTTTCGAAACCTGTCAATACGTGACTCACCCATGCAATTATCTCACAAACAGTTTCCACCCATATGTTTACCCCATTTTTTTTTTCATATACCATGACATAAAAAAGTAAATGTTCATTTAAAGGAGTGCCAAGATTTTCAGAGGCAAATTTAAATTTAAACCAAAACTTTAATTTTAGTTCAAAATGATTATTGTAAATATTCACTGACATTGTATCTATATACTATATAAGATTGATAAAAAACTAGCCGTCTAAAACTAACGTGATCTAAATAACAAAAATGGTTATGATAACTATGGAACTGCCAAAAAGATCGGTTGAATTGGCTGGAGTAACTCTTATGTTCAATCAACAAATGGAAACACATTTTTTCACATAAAAAGTTGCCCGCGTCTACTTAATCTTTGTATTTTTGTTTTTTTTTTGCATAAACAAATAAATTTGTGTTCAAATTTCACTTAAATAAGTTGACAGAACTTTTTCAACCAGAATAATTGATTATACATAAAATGTAACTGAGAATTACTCATGTCAGAAAGCTTAACAAAAAAGTCAAATTATATGGCTGAACTTTGTCTCTTGCGTATGTTATTTAGCAGAAGCTTAAACTACGCAATAAGGAAAGTTCGTATGAAATTATTTTAAGCATCACATATTCCTAAATGGCTATGGAGATTTATGTCACCCCAAATGACTTTAGTATCCAAATTTAGAAGTAACAACCAGCGTCGGCAGCGATAATATCCCAAGTTTCGTCCCGAAATAGATTTGGAACTTAACGCCCCTGAATACACGGAGGCTGGAAATCGACTAAGCCGCGAATGATGATATAATTCATAATTATTAATATTAGGTGAAATTTATTCAGGAAAAATTCAAACAAGAAAAGATGCGACATCCAAATTTCATAAATCGAAAATATGTCTAGGCTAGTTTGTAGATGGTTCTTGAATAATTAGCCGCTAAAATAATTAGCCGCTAAATTCCCGACCATCAACAACACTTCATCAATAACCTCTGGTAATTAATTACATTAAAAATTATTTGGTTACAGTTACATAATCTAATTTCACCTAATACAAATGTATTTCATTTAAATATTTATTATATCACCGCATTTTAAATGGATAAATCAAATAATGAATTTTAGTCCAGAAGATTTTGAGCAAAAAAAATATTCTTTCACGATAGCTGTATATTTCTTAAACTATATTTCACTACTTTTTATCAATTGCTTCAAATGAGCTTTAGCATAATAAACTTTTAAAATAAACCAACCCACGGTTAATACAATTCAATAATAATATGCACTTCTCGTCATCATCTTTTTGGGTGTATTTTAGCTCACCGTGTACATTTACCGAGGCTGAGCAATCTATAAAGTTCTAAAGGGATGAGGTGAACCTTTACGTCTAAAAGGTCTTGAATATATTCCTGAATCTTGATTATTTCAAATAAGATTATTTCGCCATCTATCAGTATTTTTAAGAAGCATATCTATTTATAGATGTCCACGCGCGTCATCATATTGTAATGAAATTCTAGACGAGTATACAATACTTGCTTTCAACGTTAATACTCGTGTACAAAATATTATACCATGCATAAAACTGTGTCATTTTATTAATAAAATGCCTTGCAGAAATAAATTATTATTTAAAATAAAATGAATTCTTATTATCATTTACCACACGTTGAACAGGAGAATATTTCAGAACGTAAATGCGTTAAAAATTGTGGCACTTGACAAAGACTTCAAAGACTACCTACTGATCATCAATAACAGATCTTTATATCAAATATTATGAATGAAGTTGAGTGACTTTGCGATGAATTCGAATATTGAAGGATGAATCAGACATGTTGCTGTTTCATTAAAAATCATACAGCGATATTAAAATTTACTGTAACGCACGCTGTAAATATTTTTGGAAAAGTTCAATATATTTTTCAAATGTTACGGTATTTCAATATTCTGAAAGGATATTAAGTATTTCATATTTTGTTTTTAAGCTTTTAAAACCCGCAATGTGACGAAATTGAAATTTTACAAGAGTGTGAAAAATATGTGTTATGATATTAAGAAATTTTACATGGTGATTTTCTATTTCAAATCATATTTAAATTTAGTTGCTATAAGAAACATTTGATGCTTTACCAAGCTATGCGGTGTGATATGAAAAAAACAGGAAATGCAAAAATACTGTTTTGACGAAATTGTCACATTGTGAAATAGTCGTTATCAGCTCAACGACGAAATGATATATTCTGTGAAATCAAGTGATACTTGCATAATCTAAAGATAACGATATTTAAAAAACGATAATATATTCCGTAGTCACTGTGGTATTAATGCGGAGGGCAATGGTGATGTTTAACGAGATTGCCTCGGGTATTGATATCTTC
>JAGVSQ010012456.1:0-11630 GCA_022683975.1 Rhyacophila evoluta
TTTTAAATAATTCAGAATTTAAAATCAAGCACCATCAGTCGAAAATATTAATTATCCATTTGATGATTTTGAACAAAAGTCAAAATATTACATAGAAACAAGTGCTTGGTATTTTATTTACACAATAAAATATCAAATCATTAAGTAATTTAAGAAAAATTAATGAAATTCTTTTTTCTGGTCAATAATTTCACAAGCCTTCCTTTATTTAAATTTAAAAACTAAATTCAGACACTAATTCGGCATTAACAGCTTACATGCTTTTGGTAGAACGTGTATTAAGTTGTATACATACAGATTATGGAATAAAAGCTATTTTAAAAAATTGAGGGTTATGTTTTGTTTCCTTTTCACGGTTGATATCAGAAACTTGTACGCATTTTAAATAGTTTTTATTATAAATTTTATTTTCATCAAGCACTATGAGTCAACAGTAATAATTAATCTAAAAATAATGTATTTTGTATTCAGATTATATCTTTAAGCCACTAATAAGTTACTTTTGATACATAAAAAAATTAAACGGTAAAAGAGAAATAAATACCCAATTTATAGCCGTTAATATAAAATACTGCATCTAGGGAATCCTTTTTTCTATCAACTGAAATATATGTTTCACGAACATTAAAACATACACCGCCAAAAAGTTAACGTTTGATGCGATATTCAAGTCACGTATTTTTTGCGTACCTTTTCTTTATTTCTCACAAAGAATGGTAACTAAATAATATATAGTATATATTTTTATGCTACACGAGAAGTTTTGCACGAGGATAAAACAGTAGGCTTAGGTAGAATTTATAAATTATACTCGATAATGAACAAAATTTGAGGCTAAATCAAACATCAATTTACTTTATCATGTTCGTTCCAAAATTAGAACATTTGGATCTTGGAATTGATTTTTTTTAAATTATCACCTCTTCAATTAACCTTTTATATGAGGGTGTTTAGCCTGCACAATCTGGGTTTGAAGCGTATTTGCTAACTTGTTGGTCACCGTAACTGATAAAAAATCTTTTACACAAATCTAATTCAATAACTCTTAATTATAATGGATGTAAAAATATTGTTTCTATACATCATATGTGTTGCTTAAATCTAATACATTCACATCTTTAATACATGTCAAATGAAATAGTTATCGACAGGTTTGCAATAATAAATGTGTTGAATTAAGTTCAAGTAAAATCTTATTAAAAAAAATGGGAAATGATTTCGTCACAATGTCTGAGTTGATTATGTATTGTGTTAAGATATGTGGGATAAATATGAATTCCCGCAATTTATAGGTTATTATTAAAAAGATTATTTTTGTTATAAACCAATAATATTCAGTCATATAAAAGCAAAAAAAGTCCTTTATTTTCGTATGTAGCTACAGGCTTCAAATCCTCGAATAATCAACAACTGGTCTAAGGAGGCAACATAATATTTCCCATAGCGATTGCAGTATGGCATTTTCAACTTTTCTTATTCCTATTTTTATTTATATTTTCAATTTCAGTCTTTCAGTTATCCGTCATATATGATTCATCTCCGTTACATTAACCTCTGAAACACTGCTATTTTTTCTCTTTTTTATTTAATTGAAAACATAAAGGCTAACGTTTTAAAAACGTTAAAATATACGACCATACAAAGCTCTCTTAGTCATAACGGATGAGTAGATATATTTTTGCGTGTAATATAATATGTTGGTATTTTTTTCATTTTTTCTTATTGATATATCAAATATAGAAGATATTATTATGTATCCTGTCACTCACTTGAAATTTATGGCACTCAAAATTTTGTATTTATTTTTTCGTTGATTATTGATAATAGATTTTCAAATTTGATCAGTTTTTAGCTGAGTCCTGTAATTATATTTTATGAACTTAATTATTTTGATAGCCAAAAATTATTTTTGATACCTACTAATGGTAGGTAATTGATTTGTAGTAAATATTTTAAAATCATAAAATCCACATGTTTCACATCTTCTTGTTGATTTGAGAAATTCTAATGTATGATGTTATTAAAATAATTGAAATATACGGAATCCTATGCAAAATGTCTGGGACTCCAAGTTGTACAAGGTAAAAACTAAATGCCGCATGTTCAATGCATGCATTTTGTCCGTGTTACTCTACTGTTGTGAAACGTTGCAACCGAAAAAAGCTTAAAACAACCGTATTCTGAGCTTTGTGAATAGATGCCTGCGGCAGATTCTGGGGATACGGTAGTATAACTTTATTCGAAATGAGAAGATAATAAAACGGACCATGCAGCCATTTATTACTGACAAAGTGAAGCTGCGATGCTGGACCTGACTTGACCACATATTGCGGATGCCTCAAAAAAATCTGAACCTGACCTGCCTCTCCTTTGAGTTAATCGGTCGTCAGCGTTGCGGAAGTTTGCTAAATAATATCTATAGAATATATTCGGCGGAATTACGGGATGCAAATATGACCTCGGAGGATGCAAAAATACTGGTGTGTGACAGGAATTCTTGGAGGCGGCACGTGGTTTTCAATATTCTCCACTTAGGGAGCAGATATGGAAGAAACAGAAGAATAAAAATTAATATGCGGAAGTAAATGACCATCGAAATGGTAATTGGTTACAACTAAATTTCCATAATAATATCGGCTCTTCACATAAAATTACTCCATTTCAACATAAATTATCTTCACACTTTAGTATGTTATATGACCTAGTTTAAAACAAACATTATTGTAAAAAAACTGAAAAAAATAAGTTTTTTCTGTCATTAAAAATCTTAAATTTTACCGGAACTTTTAACGCTAATTATACTGAATTAATATTGCTGACTTTGTTTTGTTGAAATTTATAATTATTGTATCACGTTTTCACAAATATATAAACACATATTTTGCTAGGATTTTTCTTACGCAACCAACTTAGAATAGTAATTTACAAGCGGAAAGATTTCAGTAACACCTTTCAGGGCCAGGTGCCGCTAAGCTTTGGGAATGAACAAAGCACAATTTACACGTGTACACATTCATTTAAGATCCAGCACACAAGCCTTATATTATAACATATACAAATAATGTCGTTTGTGAGCCTTTCTGGCAAAAAGAACTTTTACAAAACTGACGCTAAATTCTATGTAAAGATTCTTCAGCGAAATTCTTATTTTTTTGCTGGAGTTTAATATAGATGACGTTCAAATACAAATATTTGATTTTCATACACAATCATATATGAATGAACGTTTATATACTTAACATATAATTAAGTGTTAAAAGGTGGATTACTACGTTAAATCAAACTACAGAAAAGTCGATTTTCTATTTAAAGCATACTATTAAAATAAGATAATACTATTTTAACTTAATAGATATTTACATGTGAGTCGTAATTACTTTGTGTTTCTTTATTTTTATAAACTTAAATGGTTTAATTGACAGTCGTTTCGGTTTTATCAGCACGAATAATATATACATACTCTTAAATCCTGATATTGGTGCCAACTAAATAAAAATTCTTTTAAAAATGCCAAATAATAACAAAAATATATAGACCTCTAAAGATATGATGTCACATTTTTGTATGTATTAAAATAAAATAAAATTACTTTTAAATATTTAAATGATTTTATTAAATACATAACAGAATGCAAAGTGTGGTTTTTGCAGTAGCGCGTCTTGATAATCATCATAAATCTGTAATATTCACTGCTGGAAGCTTTCAAAGCTCTCTCAAACTGCTTCCAATTTTCTTAGGTATGTATATATGGTGAACCATCTTTTTAAATCGTCAGCCTTTGAATCTTTTGTATCTTATAGATACCACAGAATATCTTTAAATTGATTTTGTGTCTTGCACAACCTTTTAACTTCAGGCTCACATCAAAATATATCACTATTTAGCTTAGTATCTAAGTAATTTCATATAAATACAAGCTTTTGTTTGAATTAAAGTTATGCAGTGATATAATAATTTAGTTATATCTTCCCGGTAGCCGAGATATTAGCGTGTGCCCCTTGGATGGGGGGGAATGTGTATTCAATTCCCATGTATGCTGGATTAAATAAACTAAAAATTCAAAACTAATTACCATTGTGTTGAGTCACTGTCTAACAACCCATTTTTGTAAAAGCATGTCTTTACATTGCGGAGATCCCTATATTTTTCTTTCGAAGCGGACATTTTCACACTGTGTCTATCCATATGCTCCAGTTTCAGAGAAATTGTTGTAATATATATATTACATATATTATTTTTGTAGGTAATGGCTAAAGATGATACAATGAATTTAAGTAAATTTTATAAACAATGTAGGTTTTGTTAAAATTATTTATTGTCGCTTCATATTATACTGAAAGCTTATGTAGTGAAAAAGCAACGCAAACAAAACAACTAATTGCTTTTTTATCGACCAATAATTTTAGTTTATGGTAATATTCTGTTATTAAAACATGTTTGTTGGGAATTTTAATTAACCTGGATGTCACTGCTATGATAAATAATTAAAATATGCTGAAACAAAATTAAAATTTTTATTATATTTCCGACATAATGTGTCACAAATGGAAATTATTTTCATTTTAATTGCGAACGTATTTAACCAAGTCACGTAATTATTATGAATTTCAGAATTTATCGTAAATCTAATGTTGAATAAATGATGCCCAAAGTTTTCTATTAGCTCTTTCACAGTCCTTAAAAAATGGTAAAAGAGCTTTTTAGATAGTTTCGATAATTTATTATAGCGATTGAATATTGCGACTCAGTTTTAATGTAAGATACTTTTATAACGTTAAAAAATAATTAAAAAAAAATAAATGATCAAAAAGGTTTCTTTTTAATAAGGCTTGATACTAGTAGGGTGTAGTTAGAATAAAAATCATGCACTCTCTAGTGGACATTGAACAAGGTCATGGTAAGCTGCTTTTAAAATACTTTTAGTGCTCTAAAAAGCGTTTTTCTTTCGTTAAGCCACAGTATACGCCCGCATAATAAATGTGTAGATGTGTAAAAGGGGGAAAAGTAAGGCAAGACTTTAATTACCTTGTTATTGTAAATATTCAGTGATGACTATTGTAGAAAAACTACAAATTAGTTACTATGTATTGTATTCAATATAACGTAACTGCACCTAGTATGTATTTTATCTGTTCAACCAACGAATTATGAATAAATTTACAAAGTGTGAAAATGTCCACGCCAAAAGTGGAGTATATGAAACTTTGAAATATGAAAACGCCTTGACAATTTTTTTACGAGAACTGTTTGTCAGACAAATAAATCAATTTGCTCAAACTATTGAGCATCCAGTCCTCCATTCTAGATTTTTTTTAAATCCGATATATTTGGGAATCGAATCTGCATTTCCCGGATTGCTAGGCGTGTAGTACTCTACGCTAACAGGAGACGGTAATTATAATATTATGTGTCACAAATTTAATAAATATTTTTTAATATCTGGGGTAACGGTAAATCATAATACAACCTTTCAGTAATTCATCTTTTAGAAACATTCAAGGACTATTTTTATTTAATTTTATACCAAAAGTAGTCCTATTTCACACTATAATATGTGTTGTTTTATAAAAGTAGAATTGAAAGACTAAAAAAGTAGAATTACCACGTTTTAATTAAATTTTCTATCACAGAGCTTTTCATGAAACTGAAGAAAAAATATTTATTACTGTAATTTTAAGGCCTCATTTTTACACAATCAATTACATCGCCGTCTAAATTTTTAAATTAAAATAATATCAAGTAGTAATTACGTAAATAATTCACATCCCTATATTATACGAAGACTTATAATGACATTTAATAATTCAAATATAAAATATACTTCACTTAAATGGTGGTGCTTGTAAAAATCCTTTGATATCAAACTATTAGAATACATAATTGATAACTTTTCGGGAATATGCTGTAATCAAAAAAAACATTTAATAAGATCTATAAATTTCTTTTGAAAATTTCCCGATACCTACCACTTACTTATATTATACTTGAGTTTGTAGTGGCCATCGTTTTATCGGTTATTCGTTTCTAAGTAACACTCAAACTGATCACTATCTCATCATATTGCCAATGTCTTTCATCTCACAAAAGTATTCTTGACTTTTAAAAAAAAAATGTCATATAGTTTTTATACAACAAAAAATTAATCACGGGCAATAGAAAATATCGAGAAAGACTATACCTTGAAACAAATCTACTCTTAATGCAATGCCAAAAAATATACTTAAAGTACACAGTCAATTTAATGAATAATTCATTTATTAATAATTATTACTATACTATCCATCACAATAGTTATATAATACGATGATTTACGAGCCATGTATACTTCTGAAAGTGGAAAATATAATGGAACTACACGGTATGAAAATTTACACTTCAGAAATGTACAAGGGTCTCAATACACACAAAAAAAATTTCAAGAGAATTGGCTGTCAAAAACTCCTTAACTATTTGTGTATCCAGTCTTGCACATCTTTGAATTTGAAAAAGTCTAAAATTTGTTAAAATCTAAAATTAACCATTCAACTCCATACAGATACTGTAGAGACAAATGGTACATAAATAAATATATCATTTATGTACTTATAAATAGCCATATTTTTCCTAAGATCGTCACATAATCCAATGGACTGGGTAAAACTTACCAGTCGACAAAAATCTGAATTTACTATAAAAAGTTATATTTGAAATAATTTTTCTTTAATAATACATACTGTTTTTACGTTGAGTTACTCCTACAACTATGTGTTTTTAATAAAACATCTTCCAAAATTTTATTCGTTCATTTATACGAAATATTATCATTTTGAACATTAAAAGAATAATCCGCAGAAAATGTTATCCACGGCCATACTTTTATTTCTTTATAATCGTCGTTTTGGCAAAAAGACAAATTTCATAAGGTAATAAATGTAGAGAAAACCATAGACCTTTTTGACTGATCTCATTTAGTCCAACAACAATATTAAAGAATTCAAGAATATTATTTGCAAGTTAAGAACATAACAGTGCGTCAATTACCTGTCTATTACAAAACCCAAGAAACTAGGGAAATATATCTTGGGAATAAAACTAGACCCCAGGGATGTAAGAATCTTACCAGTCAGAAAAAATAATTGGTTAGATGAAACTCTTTGCAGCACGTTTCAAATTGAGAGTAAAATCACAAAGAAAAAACCATTTCACACTCAACAATTGACACAAAAATCTGTTTGAAAAAGTCAGTGTAAGTTGTAGAAAAGCATAATTATTTGCTAATGTTTTTTTTACTATATCCACTATGACATAGAACATACAAATATCAACTTCACGTAGAAAATTACAGGATTTATATTGATTGTGGAAAGAAAAAAGGTCGTAACCCACACAGAATAAATTTTACAGAAGGTCCAAAAACGTTTATTTAATGATTTAGGACCAAAGTCAAAACAATACATAGACACAATCTTCAAGTTTATGAAGACTAAAACTTGTGTTCTATTTACTCAATATGATATTAATTTATTCAGCTATCTAGTAAAACAAAATCTAATAAATGTGATTAGGTGGAAGGCTTTTTTTCAGGCCATCCCTTTTTCTAACTTAAAAGCTAAATTTGAACACTTATTTGGCAGTTTCAGATTGCATCATTTTAATATGAACTATATTAAGTTGTATACATTGTAATTATCGAATAAAATCTATTTTGAAACATTGAGGGTCATATCATTTTTCCTTTCCACAGTCGATCTGAATCTCCACATTATCGAGATGATTTTGATTTTTTTATTTCACAAAACTTGGTTGCAGTTATTAGAAATCTAATTCTGCATAGATATAGATTCATACAAAATTCAGCGGCTTAAGAAATTAGTTAAATTATTAGGTTCCTGATTCTAATCTCTCGACTACCGGGAACAGGCTTATAAAAGATTTATCGTAAATGGCAAAAATTTACGCATTCCATATAAAGAGTATATTTCCATAGTGAAATACTATTCAAAAAATACTTGTTCAAAATTTTTCCATAATGGAATAAGTTAAGTTTGAAAATTTATCTCTCATATAAAAGTTGAATTCAATTTACTCAAATTTACCTGTATATTCTGGAGTCATTCGAACTTAACGGTTTGATACTATGTCGTATTAGAATATGTATTTCAGTTTATTCAAATTCATTATATTTTTAATAATTTTATTTAGTATTTTATGACAACACACAAATTCAATAGCAATCCAATAATATTTAAGCGTAAAAGCTAAATGAATATTGATAAAAAATAGTATGTTCGTAAGCGGATATTTTTGCAAGTTCAAATTTAATATCGTCCCCAATAAATCTTCAGACAAATTTATTGCGATTGGTATCAACTTAATAAAATGCGACATTTATTGCTATCAATGACCACTTTATCGTCCTAATTTACGATGCTGGAATATTGTTTCAGGAATTATAAATGGTACATCAATCCAACAAAATGATTATAATTTTATATCAATAAGTATAATTTAATATAAAATTCAAACATTCGACAGCCACATAAAACGACTTTCTGAATTTCACCAAAACTTGACTAACGTAAGCTTTTGTAAAAAAAGCTTTCTCCTTTCCGGTAGATTTGAAAATCATGCATTATTAATTCATTCTTGTAAAAAAACTAAATAAAATAATATTCTTTATTATAAATTCTGTGCCCGATAGTATGTGTCATTTTAATATAAGCGCTCAAACTGCTTATTTTTATTTTAGGTCATTTACAGTAAATATCTTCAGTCCAAAGATATAATTATTATTTTTTTATTATTTTTTATCATGAATTCAGATATTTTTTTTGTATATTATACTTTACATAAACGCAACCTTTTTCAGCAGTTAAAACAATATGTTTACCAGAGATAAAAATGTACCGATTTTCAAACTGAAGTGGACGTACATAGACATATACATGAACACGTAACATGTATATAAACTAATATAACCAAGTCGTATTAAATCCATATCCAATTTAGACAAGAACCCATAAAAGTACCTATTATTTTAACAGAGCTGTACTTAGGCACTTTTTTTTACTAGATTTACATTTTTTCAGGTCCCAAGATATTTTTCCTGTTTCTCCCTGTAGTCTCTTTGCTTTTACAACATACTTACATGATACCTCTAACTTTTTTTCCATTTCTCTTTCTTCTAAGCCAAGGTCAGTATAATGATTAAAAAAACTATCTGGTTCATTTTTATTTTTAAAATAGATTTGTTTCTACAGACTTTCATATATTTTTACAAGAAATTATTATAATATTTCCGAATAAGTTATACTTATTATAGTACATTGAATTATGTGCAGGAATTTACTAAATCTATTTTAGTATAATCTGTTACAGCTTATAAATAATTAGGTTTTTGGTCATTTAGAAAAGACTTCTTGAAATACTTGCCGGGTAAGTAAGTACATTATGAAAATTTATACAGTTTCAACGCCGGATTATAAATAGTAATAAATACATAATTGTATGAATTAAACAATAAATAATCTAATTCATTCTGGAATAAATCACTTTATTTTTATATGAGGATTAAAAGTACAAATATTTCAACTATAGAAAGGAAATAAGACGTAACCTACTCAGGCACATGAATGTCTACTTGATGATTTTGGGTCAGTCAAAATATTTAAAAAATTGGCAAAATTTTGAAGTACACGAAGATTGAAACTGCTGTATTGCTTACAAATTATTATAATTCAGTCATTAGTAAGCTATGTAGTTAATTAGTTATTTAAGAAAACCCGATACATTTAATTTGGTTATATTTGATTATACTGGTCGTGAATTCCAGATGCCATTTTTTTTTTCAGACTTGAAAACTAAATGTAAATTCATATTAATTTTATATGTGGACCCCACATCCTTTTGACACAACTTTCATCGTGTTGTACACCTATATTGTGATTATCGAATAAAAATATCGAATATTGATGATATATATGCAAAAATCTTAAATAAACAGATAAATAATTGTTTCATTTGACAGTTATATTTTCTTTATAGTAAAATTTTGCCACTCAAAAATAAAAATAAATACAAGAGCATATCCTATTTCTATTGTATGTGAATATAAATGTTACAATGTTTAAAAATCCTTATTTTACAGCAGCCTTTCATAGAAAATCCAATTTCTGAATACAATACTGTATATATTGGGCCGTTTGCAGGCATGTATTTTGTTCACGGACCCTAGTTGAAGACCCCAAATAAAGGTCCCAAAACCTGTCCCCGAAAACGTATTAAGTGAAGCATTTAAAGGCACATAATCCCGAAATGTAATTTGGACTCTCACTCCATGTGAATATTATATTCAAAATCTTTAGCATTAGTTCGTTACATCAAAGTTTCAAGGGTTTCTACAAATTAGTATTGGAAAAAATCCATTAACATATAGCGAGCACGTGCATGTTATATTATGATATGTAATATGTTACGCAAAATTACATTAACTTTGATAAATTTGATGCATTCTTGTAGGAGTATTAGTGTGGGTAAAAATTTGGTTTTATTTGAATCTAATATTTTAAGCTTTTTTTCTCATATTTTTATAACATCAAAAACTTTAAGCGCACTTATACCTCTTTCAGCCACAATACTATTGAGTAAGCGCATTGTACATTTTAATTTTTTAAGTAACATATTAAGTAAAGAAAGTTTATAAGTTTTTATATATCTTTAAACAATAATGTTTTAAATTTGAAACAACTTAATATCAATATATGTTAAGTATGTTATAACGTTAATATTAAGTTATTTTTCGCTACTTAGACAGCCACATACAATGATCAACGCACATTATCTCAGTCCTTTTCTACACTAGACGATAATAAATGTGAATCCATAGTTCAAAAAAATGTTTTTATTATATAACTTATTTAGAACTAACTTAAATAGCGCAGAGTTGAAGGTACGCATCTATCAATCTGAAGTATGCGGCTTTGATTCCCACATCTGTCGAATTTTCGAAAACCTAAAAATACCGGACCGGATACCCATTTGGGCTTAGCAATTATCTGACAAATAATTCTCGTTGAAAAATAATCTGTAATGGCATGTGTTCATATTGCGGAAATCTATAAACTCTACTTTTGGAGTAGATATCTTCACGCTGTATAGATTCATATCTTCCACTTTGAAAGCAAGCATGGAAGGTATGACAACATAATAAAAAATATATTTTTCTTAATTAACACTTCCTTATCCACATTTTTAAAGTTCAAATTCAAAAGTTTATATGAAGTTACAATCAATACTTTGTAATTAAAAAGTGAATTAATTTCGTTTTTAAATATGAACATATCAATTAAAATAACTATAAAATTATTTAGATTACATTTATTAAAAAAATAAATATTTTTTCTTTTTGCTATCCACAAGTTTAATGTGTGATATAATAAGATTATAGATTATTAATTAAATAAATTTACCATTTTAAAAGCGTAGTTGGTAGCCCCAGTAGCGTAGTTGGTAGCGTGCGCGCTTAGCAATCCGGGGAATGCGGGTTCGAATCGCCATCTGTCGGATTTTTAAAATCCGAAAAATACAGGACTGGTTTCCCATTGGGTTGAGTAATTGTCTAACAAACAATTCTCGTGAAAAATAATCTGTCA
>JAGVSQ010012457.1:298-11354 GCA_022683975.1 Rhyacophila evoluta
AAGCGATTAATTTATGTTTTTTTTTATCGCAGAGATAGATGTATATGTTATTTTCTCAGATGAAAATAATAATTTATCATTTATCTCTGAGGTATTGTTATTTGTTCATTATCTTTGTTCCAGAAAGCTTCTTCGGTCGGCAATATTTTCAGCTGAAATATGTTCGCCTTTCTATTTTCGGTAAAAATAATAACCTATGAGAGGTTCAGGTGGTATCAAAAGAAATTGTAGCGCGGGATTACAGTCATTAATCACACGTTACAATAAATTATTATGGTCATCTTCCTTTTCTGTTTGATTTGCGGTAAATTGGAGCATTTTGCGAAACAATAGTGAGCATAGTTCAGCCTAACACATTTTATGATTTTATCATAATGAAATTGCAACAACATCTTTGTATAATATACATTATAGGTACATCTACATGTATAACGAATCAATTGAGAACGTACTATGTTCATAACGAAGAACAATAACCGTTAGAAAAATATTACTTTCAGTTTTAAATCAGTTATATAAATACTAATTTAGTGTGTTAAAATTAGTTTCGTTTTAAATTAACTTTCGACAGATTTTATAATTTGATTGTAAGTTTCTTTAAGCTTGTAACTATAAATATATAATACACATAACATAATAACACTTCCCACTGAGGATTTATGTTAGATGAAGTCAAAAAATTGAAGTTAAGCTCGTAAATATTATGGTCTTTATCCAGTAAGTAGTAGATGTAAATTTTGTACTACCTTATTTGTAATCATCGGTTCATATCGAACTTGTATCAACACGTACTACAATAGTCCATGCCTTGAGACTTTTGTGAGGAATGATATTTATTGAATCTATTGCGTTGTCAAAAACTCTTTCAATGTATTATCTGATACTAAACTAAATTATTTTAACCTTCTCTCATTATGTAATGTCTTACAGCTCAGTTGTCTGACATCAATCCGAATCATATTCATTCAAATAATAGATCAAACGAATACCGATTTAATTCATACTTATATATATTATACTTATATATTATAATTGAATACTTAGAAATAATTAATTTCAATATGTAGCAATAATAAAATGTCATAGTTTGTGTTCTATTGTAAATTTTATTAGTCAATGAATGTAAGATATTTCCCCTTAATTTTTATTATGAATATTTATAAATATAAATGAAAATAGGAATCCCATAACAAATGATTCCGCTTCAAAGCAAAGAAAGCTCATTCAAAGCTCTGAAAAAGCATGCCTTACTAATTAAGGAGACAAAAGAATTCTAGATTTACGATACGCTTTTTTTTGACGGTTGACTTAATTTGGCAGCTATAATAAATTCTATCATTAATATAACTCTTCCCGTTATGCATCAAATCCCATATTTTGTTTGTGTATTTATTTGTACACACACAATATTAAATATATGTTAAGGAAGCGCGTAATACTAATTATTTGATAGATGATCTGAAAATAAATTCACAGCCAGTTTCTCAATCTATTAGGCATTCAGTCCTGCTTTCTTTTATTTTTAAAAGTCAAGAAGCTGTGGAAGTCGAACCCGCGATACCCGGCTTCGAAGCCTGCCACTAACCTCTCGATCACCGACGAGCGTTCGATTACACAACACGTCATTTATGAATCAGATATTATCTCAATGCTCTTTATTATTATTTCAGAAAACTAAAAAAAACTCAAGTTATTTATACCATTCATTTGTTGTTTATCTTAGTTTTTGTGTTGGAGGGTATAAATGTCATATATTTTTAAATCACAGGTAAATCTTCTTCAAAGCCTTCACATACGGTGTTTTTCAATTTTTTTATTATAATTTTATAATATTACTTATAAGTTATAATAAAATTTAGTTACAAATAATGATACCGCTACGTCGGAAGCTTTCAGTTTGATATCTTTGTTACGTATAAAATGTTATATTAAACGACAAAATGTGATTTTTTATTTACATGAAAAACTTTATCAAAGAACTTGCCAAAAGCGAGAATAATAAAACACATAAAAGATTCACATTTCTTTGGGAAACCTCCACGAAATTGGATTAGCGCACCATGACTGAAAATGTCAAACACGAGCTTACAAAGAATTTTACGAGCGCCATAAAGTTACGTGGCATAAATATAATTTAATTTTACATCTTTGTGGCCGATAGGTTTTTCTTAACGAGACAAGGCTGATCGTCTGTTTCATTGTATGGAACTAACTTACAATAAAATATTGGAACGAATGAAAAACATGAATATCCATGAATGCCAATTGGATACACAGAATTTATAGAATATATCGTCACCATACCGACAATTGATAAACACTATAATTGTCTATCGGACTTTGATATCGAACTCTGAGTATTACACCACAGTAGAGAATAGAATATAAAGTTTAATAAATATATTGAACACAAATAGACTGCATTTAAAGTAATGTAGCGATTCAACATAAAAGTATTTTATTTAAAAATGCAAACAAATAATTGTTTGGACAAAAAAATGTGATTTCACTGTTTTCCTCATCCTTTTTCATGTATATTAAGAACACATTATAAGCATATAAGTACCGCACTCTCTACGTTGCAAAAGAATGCCTTTTCAGACTCGGAACTAAAATATACTCTCAAGCTGTTTGGGATTTATATTTATGTCGGTGCAATGATGTCTTTGGAGAATGTAACGAATGTATATCTCGGGCAGCATAAGTTTCCGCTCGTAATAACTCTGGCTCACTTGCCTTCCCAATGGAAATATGAGAATAGAAGCCATGATAATCTTATATTGTACGTATTCATAAAATAAGTTCCATTTAGTTAAACAATACACTAAAATATACACAGAGAAGATTGTTTATAAAATGTGTATTAGTTTTTACAGCCGTTCCAAGTTAGCGATTATAATAAACTACCAATAAATATAATAGCACAATTTTCAGGAGTCATTTCGAAAAAGAAAAATTCAATAACATTAATATCCACCTATTGTATATTTTTTATTGAGAAGGAACTGCGTTGGTTAAATCATGTATAATACCGCTTGCTTGAATTGAACAAGAAGACCAACGAAGAAAGAAATATCCACAAATCGGGTAGGACATAGAATAGATAGTTCATTGGCTGTGTGAAGTTGCCGATGACCCTCTTATACCCGAAATATTAAATTTTATAAGGACAGGTGGAGAAAATTAATGCAGCTAACCAAGAAACCCAACGCGAGTTGTCGCCTTCGTATTCGTAAATCGTTACAATATAATATTGAGTCATCTGTATATTTAACTTCTAAGCTCACGGCATCCGTTTATATGTAAATGGATAGCGATTCTCCGGAAGCTTTTTTTTCAGTATTAGTCATAAATAATAATTTGTGATTAGTCTTAAGTATGAATAACTCATAAGCCAAGCAAAATTTTGTAACGATTGATAAGTAATATGGTGATTTGGTTTAACATAGCAGGACAGGAAATCGTACTTCAATATCTTTATTTCAAATCACACGTATTGATTCTGGAGTCGTGTCATGAATAAACTCAAACTAGTAAATTTTTTGAATATTTCAGTCAAATTCTTGCAACGTTCTTGAATAAATACTTAATTAGATGGGAATTTTTTTCGATAAAAAATATATTACTATAGCATCCAACTGAAAGTTTATTTTATTTTCCGCAATGGGCACGTATGTCGAATAATCTCTAGTAGATATAGGTTCTAAATATATATACACACACATGTATTTCGTACCTGTTCTCATGGATATAGATATTATTTTTCATGGCCTTTCCTTTTATTTCCGATTCTTACGTGCTTCTTGGAAGGATGGTAAATAAAATTCATAAAATGTCCTCGTACTTATTCACTAGAATGTCTACTCGTATAATAAAAGTATAATTATAATGAAATCGTATATATTTTAATTTGTCTAATATATAAAATGTCACCAATGCCATTCCCAAACATTACATAAATATAATAAATATGTATTATAAATGAGCTCAATTGTTACTACTTGAAAGCAGTTTTCTTGAAATTCATCGTGGATAAAATTATTAATGTTCACTATTTAATAATCGAGAGAATAATTTGTCTCCCCGGTAGCGTAGTTAGTAGCGTGCGCGCCTAGCGATCCGGAGAATGCGGGTTCGATTCCCCATTTGTCGGATTTTAGAAATCCTAAAATGTAGGATTGGATGCCCATTGCGTTGAGCTATTATCTGATAATAGTTCTCGTGAAAAATAAGCTGTCAAGACGTCTTCACATTATGGAGACTCATATACTCCACTTTCGGAGTGGTTATTTTCACACTGTGTAGATCCTTATGCGCCACTTTGGGAACAAATATGGTATATAAAAAAAAAAGTTATCATAATATTTTCAAATAAGTATTTCGCTTATGCCCAATAAATTTCCTGATATAAATATCATCAAAATATTATTTTATAACTTGCAAGAGTTGTGTTTGTATAAAATTTAAAATTTCGGGAGATATTTCATTCGGGTCAAGCTAGTGAGCGCAGACACTTTTCATTCTCTCTTTGGTGTAAATATATACTTCCCGGTAAAGTTGTAAATCATAATCAGCGGAGGCGAACAGAGGCGCGCGAGCCGTCTTAAGATTTATCGCCGCCCTTCTAATGAAATGCTTCGCTACTATTGTTTCTTTTAAAACAATTTTTGATATTATTCCCCAAGTTTCCGTGTGATTCATTACGAATGTCATTTCGCATCAGCGATTTTATATGTCAGTGAGTTCTTCCGAAGATTGCTAATTGAATTCAGCCCCAAACTTTGAGATGCAGATTCCGATACATATTATTCTTATTCGAAACTTTTAATGCAGTCAAAAAGTTTATTCATTAATTTATCAGCTACTAGAAAATAGAACAATTATACTGCGTCATTTTTAATTAAATTATTTATTATTAATACGATACATCCAAAGTTAACAGATCGACTAAATCAAATTCACTTTATTTAATTAGGATATTTTTTTTATGAAAAAAAATGTTTTGAGATGAATCATTATTGTGATATAATTATTTTTTTAGTAATTTAACTATCACAACTTGGATAAAAACAAGTGTCGAAATTCTTTCTGTATTTAAACAGTTTATCTTTTTAAACAAGTTTTTATTGATGTTATTACTTTCATTTTAAATATAAAGTAAGCAAATAGTATTTATTATTTTGTATACACCTACACAACGTGGTTTCGACATGCAGCAGTCTTAATTTTTTTTAGATTTCATCTTCCCCCTTGTATTTTTCTCAAATTTTGTGTGTTCAAATTTTTTAAACTTTCGTATGCTCGACGAGCAGCAACTCCACAGTGTTAATGCAGTGACAACATACGTAATTTATGTTTTTACCATATCATATAATGATTTACACAAAATATTAGGTATAAATTTTTCTAACATATTCTATTTCATGGCCATGAATACATTAAAATTGATGACTCATTTGAATCGAATTAGAAAATTAGGTTAAATATATTTTGCTTAAAAAATAATTTATATTGCACTATTTTAGATTTGACTTTTCGCATTACTCACCATTTCTATGGTAAAAAATATCTGCATTAAACGAGGGTTAGTTAGAACTTTGTATGAACTCATATAGTAAGCGAAGTAGTCGAGTATGATAATTCTCCACATCAAATGATACTAATAATATATGTACTAGTAAGCTACTGATACTAGTTACAAATATAAAGAAGGAATGACATCAGATTGACTTATTGTCACATAACATCTATCGAAGTTTTACAACGATGCGGTCGTGAAACTGCGATTATAATCACAATAAATTAATTTACTTCCATTTGCATCTTAGTTAATTTTCGCCTACTATCCCGAGACAATGTTGAATGCACTTCGTCCAGTTAAAGTTGTATGGTTTAAATTGAAATCATGAAAAATATGCTAGATCAATCATTGTAATTAGCCATACGAATTATTTTAATACGTTATATTGAAAGTCAAATAACATAAAATAAATCCAGGAAGTGCAAATATAACGCTGGGAACAAATGAGACTACATTTTTAGGAAAATATTATTTACTGACTGATGACTGTATCTAGCCGATAGGAATGCTCACGCTATTTCTCTCTGAGATGTAATGCCATCATTCAAGTGAGTGATTGACGCTAACCCACACATACTAACATCCTCCAATACACCTGTATTGTTATAGTAAACTGTAAATTTAACACAACATTGATTCTGTTGATATTGATCAATATTTTTATTCCGTAATGACATCATTGAAATCAAGGAGGTTTCTATGAGGAATACATAGAGTGCTTTCAATCAGTATATTTAGCGAAATAAAAATAAACATATGAGTACTGGTCACTCATCCGTCAGAGGGTAAAAAGTGTTATTTAAAAGTTAACTGTATTATGATAAATATATAAGCGATTCGTGTAGGTATGTATGTGCAGCTGAATTATCATAGTACCAGTTTCCAGGTAGAGGTCAGCACATTTTTTTTAGTTACTCGTAAGTTATTGTTGTGGTCATCCTTTGACTCGAATACTTAATAAAATAATTTCTCTTTGAAACCGTAACGAATTGAAAACGTAATGGTCTTACATGCTTCGTTGTAACCAGTTTCGTATTTTTATTTTCCGGTCTAGGAATTCTCATTTATTCTCGGAGAAATGGCGGCCGCGTTTGCATAATAATATTATAATATATGCATGTTACATTAAAACGAAAATGATTTATAATATAATAATCTAACTGGCATTATCATTTTAATATTTATTTATCATAATTCTGCACATGCAATCAAAAAATATTTATGTGCAATTTGTTCATGTTTATTTTTTAATAATTACATTTAAGTACATAAATTAGTGTATATTAATTTGTATAGATGTCTATAGTCGAATTTTGCCTGCAAAATTATTATCCCTCCATATGCATTTGCCATAGTTTTATACAGAAAGCGAAATTAAACATATGGGAAGATATCTATAACATCATAAAATTTTAGTTTCCGATCTTTCTTTATTTCTAAAAGTGATTATGTTCACATAGCATATTCCATCGTTGAGTAATAGTGAAAATATTAAAATGAAACCATATTCTAATGTATATGGAGATATTATGGATTTATTAATCGCATTAATGATGAAAAATCAATTTAATACATAGACTTAAGTTAAATAAAGTAATCATGAGAAACTATCAAGAGAAGTACGTTTGACATATCGTTTTAATTCGTGGTAGTTAGTATAAGAATTTATATTAGAAATAAGGATTATTAATAATAAGGGTAATGTTTATAGTTAAATAGGAATATTTTTTAGTGCTTTTGTAAATAATAAATAGTTATTATAGTAGCAAAATAATTTAACGTGCACGCTGGAGAATATAGGCACGACTGCAAAGGATTTAAAAAAAATCAAGTGTCCCCAATGGGCGGCTAAAAACCAATTCTCGTGACCAACCTGTCGAGATCACCGTCGCGTTGCTAAGATCCATGTGCTCAATTTAACGTAACAAAAATCTTCACACTACAAATATACATAACCCTTTCAAAACGGGCAAGGTATTTTTTAAAAATAATGTGATAGATGATAATATATAATTGGCTATTTCGAGTCAGTTGTATTGAGTTTCCAATATAAATAATAAGATTGTGTTTTATACGATAATTTGATAAATTATGTAGCCATATTTTATGACTACAAATAAAAAAGTTAACGGCAGTCTGTACATTTAACTTCACTAAATACATATTCCCCAAAGTGAAGTTATATTGTGTTGCCTTTCGACATTACAGCCTTGAAGCTTTCCTGTTTGGCCCTAAACCGTCACCTGTATTTCCATATTCTTTTATGGACGATTAAAATTTTATGCAAATCCGCCCAAGAAATCGGATGTTGCTCACGCATTAATATTCATGTAAAAATGTCAACGGCTGCGCAGCTTGGCGCTTCGGAGGAATACTTAATTATGTCGTGAGGTTCGATTCCGCTAGTGGCCAGACTGTGTGAAGTCCATCCTAGGCAGGGAATAATAATTATTGATCGAAGGAAACACGAACCATTATGTATACAGTTTTACAACCGATCTTTTTTCCAGTTTGGCGTATATGGCTTTATATTTTCGAAAAACACGGTGCTGTTTGCCGGTATTAAAGACATTGTTGTAAATATTATTGTCACCGTCGATATATATATTTAATCCGTTTAACAGTGTCAAACAACGATACATTGTTATTTTATAATAACAGCAAGAAATAATAATAACGTTTTTTAGTATTCTTAGGTTCATTTTTTTTAATATTAAATATATGGATTTAAAAACTACATTTAGTTTTTTTAATCAAAATTAATTATTAATATTCTCAAAAACATCATAGCCCCCCCCCCATATAGTCAATGATAGACATTTTGCATACCGAAACCATATTTTATTTTATTTTTTAATCACGTTCCTCTCAATGGTGGAGCGTATGGATCTACTCAGTATGCAGATTTCCGCTTCGAAAGTGGAGCATATAAATCTCCGTGATGTGAAGATATGTATTGGCGGATCGCTTACGAGAATTGCTTGTCAGACAATTGGCTAACCGGGTGGCGATAGAATCCTGAATTTCCGGATGTATAAAAATTCAGCAGGTGTGAGAATCGAACCCGCATTTACCGGATCGTCAGATGTGCACGCCAGCCTCTAAGCTACCGGGGAGACAAATAAGTTTTAATTATAAGATAATTTATATGTCTAGTTTTATGGATATCATATTACTTAATAATAATAGTACGTTGCTATAATAATATAATTGCATTTCGATAATTATTCTTGTTTGTACAGTTGAATAAATAATGAAAGAATAAATTACTGCCATGCTTTTAACCAATGTTTATTATCAAAATATGATGAACATTAATTAGAGCATACATTAAATATTCATAACTTTGACATATATTTCGATACATTAACCGATCACAGTCGTGTTGATGAGTATTTATGTGGATACTTTTATGTGCGTTTATATCACGTTTGTACACAAACCTCGTGGGCAATTTCCAGCAGTATTTGTGTCTTTATTTCTCATTTCCCTAGAAATTTAAAAAAAAAATCCTGAAGTAAACGACTAATAATCATATACGGCCATATTGTACATTTTCGCGGGTTTTTTTTTGCACGTCTATTGTCACTTAAATAATATCATTTTAAATTTCCGGTTTTTATATAAATCATCGATAAAACGTTGATGTTTTTTTATATAGATTTATTTGTTTTTTTTTTTATATTAATTTAAACAATAAAAAATAATTTAACTAAGCGAAGAAATTTTTTAAACGGTGTTGCGAAGATCTTTCTTTCGAGTATGCGCCAACAAGCGCAAAAGGAATGATAAATAGGCTGTATTGGAAGTTGTTCCTGGAGGAAAACCTTTACATTATTGTGGGAATTAGAATTTAACTTTTGACTATTTAAGGAACGTAATGTTTTGTATTTACAATAATTTAATGTCTTATCAGTTATACTTCGACTGTTAAGTTAAAAAAGGGCAGTGCTAATTGCACCTACCTAACCTACAAATATGCACCTAGGCTAATAACACAATCGGCTTAAAATGTATAATATATAGCAATACAAATTTACTTGCTTTTAATGCGTTTTATTAAATCTACCTTAAGTTTCATCAATTCAAAACAGAAATTTTGTTTAGTGCGCCTCAAAAACTTATTAATATTATAAGACATATCATTTGTATAATTAAGTGTTGTTTATAATTGATTAACTATTATTTGAAAGAATTAGAATTGTTATTTTTAAAAAATGTATAGATTAATCACCCCTAATAATGATAAGTGTTAACAGGGCATTAGTCAAATCTAAAAATACGCTAGAAATTAATTTCATTCTATGTGGCATGCTAATAATTACATACAGATTTAGATTTTACTTTTGTCATTATTAAACATTATTCACTCATTTTTTATAAAGAAGCGGCCCGCATAAATTTTTGATATATGGACTCGACGAACAGTGGGGATTCCATGCCGACATTGTTCTTTTATGTTAACAATCGCTAACGTTCGTGGTATAGAATATTATAATGAAGATGTACTTTTCTATTATACTGTGTCGTTTTTTTAATACACATTCAACTATTAAACATAGTTTACCTACAGCGGCCGTATTACCTACAAAAAAAACAAGGAACCGTATGTAAATGTCATGGCCCTAGTAAAATCTAAAACTGACAAAAAAACTTACAGATCATCTTAAAATTATACACATACTCGATAACAAAGTATTTTAGATGATTTTCTGACGATTAATCAATTTTCTTTACGGAACTGTGCGTGTCTGCATGTTGTGGCAATAGAAACAACAAATAGATCTTATGTTACTGTACGTATATTGATAAAATAACCTGATTTTTTACAAGAGGGCTCGTCTCTTACTTTCGTGATAAAAAAGATTGTTGTATGTATCAATAATATTATACTACGTAATTAAATTCTTATCATATCTAACCGTATTCGACAAAAGATTACTGGAGGAGGGTTTTTTTTAATATCTCAGGTTATGTTTAGTAAATTAATTAAAAATTAATGCTTAACATAATATATCACACATACATTTTTAAATAGCACTCAAATAAAACAATGAACATGAACAAATAATCGACCGCATACTATTGAATCGGTTTATTGTTCATTATATTGTTTATTCCAGGTGCGATCGTGTTCCTTCGGAGACCATTATAACCAGTGGTGTAATGGTGCTATGGCGGGCTAAGACATTTTTGAAAAATACAATTTACTTTTTAAGCATATTTAATTTAAAATATTTTGTTTATCAAATATTATGGAAGAGATGACTAATAATATTTTAAACATTCGAACTGCCAACACTAAGAAATATCTTCATTAGTATGACCACTTATGGTGATGCATACACGAGAAAGAAAGATTAACACTTGGCCGCGGACTCCTTTTGGCAAATTCGCAAAATGCGCTTAACGTTTGTGAAAATAAACATATTTACGAAAGCACTTTAAATATTTCAAAATTTTTTTGTGTATTGT
>JAGVSQ010012458.1:0-11629 GCA_022683975.1 Rhyacophila evoluta
TCGAAACAAAAAGGGACCCGGGCAACGCCGGGTACTGATCAGCTAGTAAGTAATAATTACAGAATAGTAAAATAATATACCGTATAACCCAGTCTCATTTTCGCCTTGCATGTGTGGTGAGCCTAATATTGCATCGTTTGTTTTTTAATGAAGTTGATTCTGAGAGTCATATAGTGGACAGTCGAGGACGTAAGCATTAATAAATGAATGAATTTATGACATAAAAATAAAAATTGTGTGCTTTATGTTAATATCAAAACGATTAAAAGTTGCGCTTTGATTGCAAAACATACGTATAATATGAGTATTTTTAGAAACCGGTCTCTATTAAAGATGGCTGGATGGGATTTGCCATCTTCTATTTGGTTTTTTTTATATAAATGGCCCGTATCATTAAATAAAGAGTTGTATTCACTAAAAATATATTTTATATATAAGTCTGAGTATGCATAAATTAAATTATAATATTTAATCGCATCGGTGGTCGAGCTGGAAAGCGCACGCTGTTATGCACCAAAGGTCACAGGTTCAAATATTAATGAAACATGAAATAAATATCAACCGTAGAAAGGAAAAAGAATGTAAGCCACACACAACAAATTTTACACAAGCCACAAAAAACGTATATTTAATGATTTAGAGCCAAAGTCAAAATATTATACGACCTTACAGTACATTGTGACTAAAAATAATATTTTATTTACCTAATCTGATATTAATCCAATAATAAAAACCAGTAAAATTAACGTTTTTAAAGTCTGTTTTCTTGGTCGCTAATTTATTGGGCCATCATTTATTCTTACTTAAAAACTAAATTTGGATAGTAATTTGGTATTTGCAACATACATCCTATTGATATAACGTGTATTAAGTCGTATTTATTGTATTCATAAAAAGTTATTTTGAAAAAACTAAGGGTTACGACCTTTTTCCTTTCAACAATAAAAAAAAGCATATACGCGTGTGTTTTTTTGTCACCTCTGCTTCGAAAGTGGAGCATATCGATTTACACAGTGTGAAGACGTCTGCTTCGATAGTGGAAAAATAAATAGGTCTCCACAATGTGAAAACATGTTTTGACAGATTGTTTTTTACGAGAATTCCTTGTTAGACATTTGTTCATCCCAATAGACTTCTATCTAGTCCTGAATTTTCGGATGTTTAAAAATGATTTTTAAAAAATCGAACCCGCACTATTCCCTAATTGCCAGGTGCATATACTACCCTCTCGACTACCAGGGGAATAAATATGCTCGCATACACATAGTTTAATATGTGATATTTCTTTTGTATTTATTTTGATAATATCTGCTGTGAACGTGAAGTAAATAAATGAATCTCTACAATGTAATTTTATTATATTATTATATATATTATTTACACAATAAGTTTTTTTACGGGGACTGATTATCGATACTCGTTAAAGCAATAAGTATCAAGTCTTGCATTTTTATACAATGACGAGATTTGAAAACGAGAGTACTGGTACCGAGATGTCCGTACCTTATAAGTCGACCATCTAGACACCGGTGTGCAAATGGATCTCTTGGATATTTAAATATTTTTTAAGCAGGTTCACTTTCTTTATATGATCACGATTTGCTTAAGTAGTGCTAACTAGTAATGATATTTTAGATATTTGCTCAAATATACAAGAATTTCCATTGTAAACCAGCATAAACAAACAGTAGATATATAATTATAAAAAATAAGCAAACAATGATGCGCTTAAAAAAATATTTGATAACTTATTCGCTTTTATTTGCAAATTCGTAGATGAGTTCGCAGTGTTTATTTAAATCCGTGAATTGCAAACACGGTATATGCGGATAATAGAAAATGACGCAACACAAACAAACTAAGTGCGAAAATTAACAATTATTTATGAAAAATTCTGAATTTAGTCCATGGATTGCAAACAGGACTTGATCCATGTACCAATAAGATCAAATCAAACGCGCCTATCATACTAAAAAAATAATATTTAGACTGTTTGTTTATATATTAAAATACTAATTATGTTGTCAATGACTCGAATGGTTTGAAGTGAATTGGTTGAAGGGTTTCGCCTTTCGGCATCTTCAGGCTACATTATATGTGAAGTTTACCAACTTTAAATAATTCAGAATTTAAAATCAATTTCCATGAAGCACCATCAGTCGAAAATATTAATTAAAAAAAACAACACTTAATCAAAATAATGTATAAAACATACAAAAAATATAGATATATAAAACTCTTTGGTGTGCTATTAAAAATATATCATGTATTATTTATTTGCCATCCCTGCTTTGGTGTTCTTTCAACGACAAATCGCAATAGTCACGTATTCTAGTGTTGTGGGCATACGATATTATGTCCGAATGTAATACATACATATAGTAATCTCATCAAGTGATACCAGCTTTATTTAATCTATTAGATAGACCTTTACTTTTTATTAGTAATAATCAATCTGGCAACATTTGATTACATGTAAATAAATCTCTAATTGATTGACGAGTGTTTCCTTCCTTTACAAACTTTACCAGGTCATACGACGCAAACAAATCATTTCATTATATTAATACGGAAATTCACGGCACTATGAAAAATATAGTACAATAATACATTAAATCTTGTCAAAATGAATTTATTATATTCATTCAAACTACGTGATGCTATTATTGACTAATCGTCATGGAAACCGATGCAATAATAATATACACACATTATATAAATTTGAATGCAAGATATGAAAAAAGCTTAATTAAATTGAATTAAGATATTAATATTTGACAATAGAATTGTTTTGTCACAGGTACAAATATCTGGCTGCATAAAACAATGAAAACTGAACGTCTTGTGGATTGAACTATAGGCTGACTATCAATCTTTGAGAAAACAATCTATCCAGGTACATTTGACTGTAGAAATTAACATGATCCATATTTGGAACGAGCGGCCACACTCTTGATGATTCTTAATCACGTAGGTTTCTTTTATCTACTTTTACCGCGTAAATATCGACAAAAAAAAATCAAAAATACGTGACTAAATTCTCAATAAATTTAACGATTAGCTAATAATCAAAATTCGTGAACAACAACATATCAAGATATTTTTAAAATATTTTTTCTCAATTCTTTGCGGATTTGGTGTAAATAAATCACAATTGTATGATGCCATTTAAGTAATATATTCATTATATTAATCTTTTTGATGGTATATTCCATAATTTTTACTAAGCTGCATTTCGTTACATATTATTTTAGCAGTGAAAAGGTTAACATAACTAATAAGCTTTGTCCAACCTCGGCCACTGCACCGGAAGCAGGGAAATACACCTAAATAACCATGTTTATTATGACTAATATTTATTCTACTAATACAAGATTGCATCTATATAATTTTAAATTATTAAATTGTACAATTGAGTGCCTGATTTGTTTGTGTTCTACTATATGCATCAATACATAACAACATTCAATTTTTCCGTCAAATTTTGATCAATTATCCGCAAACCAGTTAATTGAGTAAGTTTTTTAACGTCATACAAAAGATTATTCCAAAAATTCTATACATTCGAAACACTTAATGATATACGTAAAAGTATTTCCATAAAACAAATTCTAGGCCATTGTGAATACAAAATATAAATCTGCTTACATCGTATCTTCGTGTCCATTGATGCAATGGGCCGCTGTGATAACGTGCCTTGAGGTAATGAGGGTTGCTCCACACTGCCAGAGAGTTTTTCCAGGAGTCCTTTGAGACCTATACCCCAACACTGCCAGCCATGGCCAAGCTCCTAAGAAATAAATATATATCTGATAATTTTTCTGGACATTTAATTATCGAGCAATACTAATTACTATAATTGAAATTATTTAATCATGTACACATTCATTTTTATTAGAACTAGTTCAATCTCATTTGACGTAAGCGTTCAAATAAATATTAAATAAACGTATAATACATATTCTGGCTACACAAAGTTAACGTTTTTAATAATGCTACTTAATTTCTTTGTGTATAAATTGAATGTGTTACAACGCTTTTTTGTCGGTGCAGTTTTTTTTTTATTAAAACAGATTAGAAATTATAAATAAAAAATCAATTTTGAGCTTATTATTGTTTACAAAGCATACCTAATGCAGCAGGTGTACCGCCCACAACTCTTTTGGTAAAATTACTGAAGTTCATTCCACAGTTATCATCGGGAGTTGGAAGCCTATAATATCCTTGAGGCTCTGGTGGCTTATCAACACCTCTTCCGTTATCATCTGGACAGCACACCTATTATGAAAATAATCATACTTGAAAAACCAGTGATAAACAACACTTATAATTAATTCTGTCCATTATACAGATAATCACACTGACTGTTAGCAGAAAGACCTTGGTGTACGATTTCGATTAACATGATAAATTAATAAATAAATAAATTAAATAAATAAATTTAATCCGATTGTGTATCAAACACGGTGTGAAGTACTACATCACTTTTTCAATACGTCCACACGTATATTTAACCCTTTCACGGTTAATCAACAATATATTTCTTGATACCGGCAAAATATCTCCTTTTGGCCAGATTTTTTTAAATGTTACGTACAGTCAATATGAAAGGTAGTATGTTTAATAATAATACAGTGTTTTTTTATCAAAATGTCGGATTTAAAAAATCTAAAAATGCAGGACTGGATGGATATCCATTGGGTTGGGCAATCGTCTGACAAACAATACTCGTGAAAAATAATCTGTCAAGACGTCTTCACATTGCGGTTGATCCATATACTCAACTTTCGAAGTGGATATTTTCACACTGTATAGATCCATATGCTCTACTTTGGAAGCGAACATGGTAAAAAAAATCTTCGAATTTTATTTTGTCTGTCATTTCTTAATTATCCATGTTACTTTTAATTTTTAAAATCATCTATAATGATCAACGAGAGACTAAAAATATTGTATGCAGCCAAGTATGAAATATTTCTTTAATAACAGGATAAATAAAATTTACTTTAATGAAGAATGAGTTTGAATCCATACCATAAAAAAATCGAGTAGTAAATATATTTATATTCAAATTGTGTTTTGATATTGAAATACTTGATGCTTTAATATTTAAAAATGTGTCATGAGAAAGACGTTAGACGAACAATTGATACATATAATATCCGGTATACTTACAATTGGATCTAATCCATCATAGCCGCATACCGACTGTCTGAGATAATAGATGCCATTGGGGTTCGATCGCAGGTTTTTCAAAAGGTCCAACAGCGGTTCACAGGATCTTATGTTGAGGCAGGCACCGCGACGACCATCCGGTGTCTCGCAGCGATCCTCTGTGTAACGGAAATGAAATTCTTGTGGGTAATCTGAAAATTCGGGGAAACGGTCAGCGGTAGGGCTCATTTGCCCAGAGTGACCCACACCGCCTGCACCGCTCAACCATCTTGCAAAATCACACGCAAAGAAAAAACTTACCCCCACGATAATTCTGACTACCAAATTTTCAAATGAACCAACACACACCATTATAAGTCGATCCGCAAAAGATTGTTTTACCAACTCTACATATCAAACTTGGTTTGATGAAGAAATTTGTTAAAGCAATAGAAAAATCTAATTCGGCTAGATTTCAATATTTAATAGGAAAATTGCCAAAAATCAGTGCAGCAAATTTGAAAAAAGGAATTTTTGTCGGATCTCAAATTAGAGACGTTTTGCAAGATACGAATTCAAAAATTTCTCTCACAGACGAAAAAAATGAAGTTTGGCAAGCTTTTACTGGGGTTTGTGCTAAATTTCTTGATAATCACAAGTCATTTGGATATGAAGAAGTAATTCAAGAACTGTGAATCATTTCAAAAAATGGGATGTCGCATGTTTTTCAAGATGCACTTTTTACATTCCCATCTGGATTTTTTTCCTGGAAATCTGGGTGCAGTGAGTGATACGAACGGCAAACGATTTGATCAAGACATTTAACGGATGGAAAATTGTTACCAAGGGTTTTGGAATGAAACCATGATGAGTTATTACTTCTGGATGCTCTATTTTGATAACCTGGACAAAGTATTTAACAGATTGTCATATTCGGTTCCATGACAACTGCCCGCATGACAACTGCACGTATGACAAGTGCTCACATGACAAGTGCCTGAACGACAAGTGCACGCATAGACAACTGCACGCAAGACATCTGCTCACAAGACATCTGCGCACAAATTGAAGTGCTCACACTAACACATAAATTAATATTAAGACATAATATAGTTAAATTACGTAATTTTAGTATATGTAGACTTTTTATGCTTTATTTAAATAATACATAGTCACTTACTAAAAAATGTTGTGAGACAAAAAGTATTTTGTGATTTCAATTTTAAACGTCTGCATGAGTGATAATAAAGGTTTTTTATTCAATAGTTAGGGTTGTATTCAATAGTTTTGAAGTCTTACAATATATTTTTGGGATAATCAGATTTATAAAGAAACGAAACATTATTTATATCTCTGTTCACGTAAATGCATTAAATGTCACATAAATCAGTCCTATGGGTTCAAATATGCTCTTAAGTGCTCCTTTGATTCCGAAATAGGAACGGCTACGTGTAGTAGTGTTATACACATTCTTACCAATTTGGAATAATTTTTCAATTAATTTCATCCGTTGTTTGGAAAAAGAGCATTGTTTGCAAATAGGCATATTCAATTCGATTGATTTTATAATATTAATTGAATCTTTAGCAGTGAAAGATTCTAAAGTTTTAACACATTAACTCAATTATAAAAGGGTTAAATATTTTCCATTAGTTATAATCAATTAATTCCTTTAAATGATCGTAATAAACCATACTAGTAAACGTTATTAAACGCCTTTTATCGACAATCAATCATATTTTTTTAAATTAGTAATTAAAATAACGTATTAATTGCTTGAATCATTGAAACTTTATAAATTAGATATTGCTTTATAATAAGAATCTAAAAATTGTTTTTTATACTGATATCACGAAGTAACTAGCGTATCCCAAAACTATTGTCCGAACATCAGATAAATCCACAAGATGCAAGATGGGGATAATTAGCCTTAAGGACTTTCTCTTCGAAAACTGAAATAAATCTATTAATAACTACCACCTACTTTACGCACTCAAATTTCTGTCGTTGTAATAGGTGTCGCGGTAGCAACGATTTGCCATTCCCATGATCGCTCGCATTATTTTATCATGTTTACTGAATTTAATTAGTTTAAATAAAAAATCAATACATCGATTTATCATCTCTCAATTTTACATACATTCAAGTATTTTTTGTCGCATGGTAAAATATAATTATGTATTTAAATCAAATTTTTTTCACAAAAAATATTTTCATATACATTGATACCTAATCATTTGCTGATAAAATTAAATCTAAATTCGAATAAAAAAAACGTGCGGATTTCAATTCGGCTTCGAAATTCAAATATTATATTTAACCTCGAACCCAGATTTAAATATGTTACATAACGTACCAAAATAGAGGCGAATTTATGTAATAACATCATAAATTCATTGGACTATGAACGTGTATGTTTACAACCAGTAATTTCTTTATTTATTAATATGGCATTTAATATGAAAAAAAACAGAGTATCATATTAGTAATATCATTTATCATTAATTTATTTTTTTGTCTTCCATCCTTGCCATGTCTGTTTAACATATTAATATTATTTTCAATAAATTTTCCTTTATCAGTTTTCATAACGCAATTATTAATAGCTTAGCACTAAGTAAAAAGTTTCGATTATCGTTCTTATTCTCCAGTTGAGATACAACAACTTAAAAAATTACTCAGGGAACAAATTTACGATGATTTAAATGATAAGTAAAGAGAAATGTGGCTTCCAATCTAAAAGGTATTTTAGGAGAAAAATATGCAGTGATATTCTGTCCCGACAGAGATTCATATTAACGACTATTCTGTGTCGAGAGCGCCAACTTGAAAAATTGCCATGCTGTATATGGTAAAAAACTATTGTGCTCAAAATCAAGACTCAGTTTCACTCATTACGTTATAATGTTAATTTTACTTAATTTACTTCGTAACTAACACTCTCGGGTCTCCTTGGTAGCATAGAGTTTGGCGTGTGAGCCTTGCCCACCGGGTTATGCAATTTTCTAACAACCAATTTTCAAAAAAAATAATCATTCAACATACGAGTATGTCTTCACATTACAAATACTCTCCATTTTCGAATTGGATATCTTCAAACTGTGTAAATTCATATGATCGACTTTAGGAGCGAACATGATATAAAAAATTAACAAATATATAGAGCATTGATTGTTTTCAGTTAAAATAACTATTTATCTGCGATTTTGACAAGTAAAACATTTTATTTTTATTTTTTATTTCGTATTATCAACTCTGACTTGAAAACGAATGAAAATTAATGAAATTAAGGATTATAGTTCCATAATATAATGCAAAAAATGCGCACTTTTGTGCCAAATAAATTTCAACTTATGAAAGGTTTCGTCGCGTAAAAGACATAATCTAGTATCTCTACATTTTACAAGAATTGCATATTTTAGATTTCAATTTTAAAATCAGTTTACGTGTGCTAAAAAAATTGAAATATTTGTGTCAAAAATCAAAATAGTGCTATTAAAAAAAACTGTCATGCAAAATATAACGACAAACCTGAGTCAAAAAACTGTACGGCCTCTTTATTGATAGGTCTCGCTCTGTTAGGCTTTGGCTTAATTTTAGAAGGCGGTCGTCTTGTCGTGCTTTTAATTGGACTGTCTCTAAAATCTTCTTCGCTATCCAAACCAGCCATACTTGACAAAAACGACGACGTGTTCGTTATCAGATCGGAAAAGGTATTCTTGGGCACTCCCATGGCGCGTGCAAGACTTTCCACATCGACGTTGAAGTCGGTACCTTGTGAAAGATAGCCGCCATTACCGCCGCCGTAACTATTCCCATGACCGTGACCATGTCCATGGCCGTGTCCATGACCGCTTCCATGGTGGTAATTATTACATCTCATAGGACATATGTCATCACAAATATTTTTCTTATACGCTATCACGATTATATATTGCATTGTTTTTAATAATAGACACAACTTTTCAACCGTCATTTTAGAAAAATGATTTAAACCCTCAAATAATAATAAAACTAATAAAAAATTAAATCCAAAAGAATACACAAATAGTTATACTTAACTAAATACTGCAATCATTTTATTAAGTTTAACTATCCATTGTAATATTTAATTTATGATTCGTATATTTATAAGGAAAATGTTCTATTAATATCACTTCAGTGCGCAATGTTATCAAGGGATTCCCCTCGAAATATATTTTAAATCATTTACTAATTCACACTTATTTAAAATATCATTCAACTAAATGAATGTACCAAAATTTGGATCACTTTTTTATTTCGAAAATACTATTTACTCTCTCGTATTTTAATATGAGCAAACTTCACGTCAAGAAGAACTGTCACCTCACTTCTTTACAAATATTTTGACTAAGCCTTTCGTTTGTAATGTGAATCCTTTTATATAGATTTATAAATATCGATTTAATTGATTATGTAAGATTTAGGTTAGATAACCTTATTGTGGTTTATTTATGAAGTAGAGCAAATCCATTCACATTAGTTATTTGACACTAATAGATTTTTATCTTTCGTTATTTGGGTGATGCATTTGTTTTATGGTGTATATATCTGCATGTATTCTATCTAAAAATATAGACGAAAGGTCATTCAATCCATTATTGAACAGACTAATTATATGTTGTCTCATTATTGGCTTAAATTCTATCAGTTAACTGATTTCGTTACTTTTTAAATACTCCCAAAATAATACTTTAGACTTCAGATATTTATTGTTTTTAATCAACTAATCATATATATATCAGGAAAATAAAGCAATATCTATATTAATACATTATAAGATATGATTAACGATATAATATTGGTTAAGTACCAAATAATCAATAGTTTAGAAGTTGTAACAAAAGTACAACTTTGAAGCTGTGTTGATTAAAGCAATAGAAAGAAAATCCAATGAAGTTTTTGTATGACACACGAAATCTTCTTTGTATTTTAAGCTTTGGAGCGAAAAGAACTAGAAACTTCGTCGAGTTACATTAGCAAATCATACATATTTTTTTATTTATTTTTTATAAATACTCTTAAAATGATTTAAAAGTAGCAAAGATCTTTATCATATCAATTTTATCGCGAAAATTTTTTCACTCAAATAAAGCACTAGCTGCTTAAACCAATAAGTTCTTTAAATCATTTTTATGATAAAAGCACTGATATATATATCAATAGATTCACGACAAGATGTTTTGTGCATAATTCTTTGTTTATAAAACATTTTGCTGAAGCTCTAGCGCCTCAAATATAATCCATTTGTTCATTTTCAGATTTTGTATCATATTTGATTAAGAAAAATATCGTAGTATAGAGTTTATAAATCAACAATGAGTAATCACGTAATATTATAGTGAGTATTGAATATTGATAAATACAATTGTTATTGTCGGTTTTACCTCAGTAAAAAAGTGAATTTATCACTTTGCGGTTAAAGATACTTGTTTATTCTGTAGGCAATGTTGGCGTACAAGGTATTCCTAATGAACAGATTGAGTAGATGAAGAAAATCCTACATCACTTTGCATGTTTTAGCTGATGCATATATTATTAGCAGTGTTTTATTGCAATATAATAATACACAATCAACATCTGTCATTAAACCTTTCAATGCTGCTACTTCGTGGTAAAATTAAATATTATATGGCTTTAAAGTGATCATTGTCGTTATCTCTCCAACAGCGCTTTTGTTATTTTTTATACAATTTATACATACCACGTCTGGTCCGACAGTAGGTAGTAGGTCACAATAATGTGAAGATAGTCACCCTAGAAACGGAGTGTATAAATCTCCGCATATTATCAAGACGTATGTTGACGGATTTTTATTCACGGGGGTCGATTATCAATCTGGCACCCAATCTTGTAGAATTCAATTTTCTTAAATACAGCAGATATGGGAATGAAAATCTCGTTAAAATCATCAAGTTCTCTAAATTAATGATTGCAAAGCATATCTTACTGATTTTGAACTTTACATGCCGTAGTTAATTATAGCATAATAGACGTGAAACACTCTTTAAATACCTATAATAGTTACAAATACTATATTGATTATTTTAAAAGCGCCTTTCAAATCATCTCAAAAATTAGTCCGACTGATCGGTTTTTATAAAACGCTTTCATACATTTTTAGACGTCCAACGGCAATTGAAATCATTTCTCGACATGAATGCTTGATAATGCATGAGCACACGAGCCAAGACCATGAGAAGCCTATAAATTTATTGATTCCCTGGATATTTCTGATACTTATAAAGACAACTCTTGATGATTTTATTACGGTATATAATCACATTACCGATGTGGAAAAGAGGAGGATAAATAACTTATTAAGCTTATTTTTAAGAGTTTATTATAAAATGTTATAAAACTCGATCGCAAAAAACTTATGCAGCTATTCCTTAAAAGTAATTTGACGTTTACATTATTTTATTTTCTGTATCAACAATAATTATAACAAAAT
>JAGVSQ010012461.1:0-11627 GCA_022683975.1 Rhyacophila evoluta
TATATATATGCTTTATTCTATTAAATTTGATACAGAATATGTAGAATGAGACGTATTTTAGACATCTTGGTGGTGAGACAAAGAGTCTTTTTGAATGACACATCTCTAATAAAAAAAAAACATACATTGCCAGGTAATGGTTAAACCCATTTGACTTGAGATTCAGCATTCTAATCGTATAAAATAGATAAAAAGGTACAAGATTGGAATTTCCGACCTCAGTTTACTAAATCTGCCACCGAGGCAGCTAATTTGAAAAATTACTTGAGAAAGAAAAATATTTACATCATGTTTGATTACCTTATGGTACCCACATTTGTTTTCTTTTAGTGAAAATAGATTCAAATGCTTAGAGTTTAAAGTTACCTACTATTGGTAAACACTAAGTTTTTATATAATTCATGAAATAATAGTTTCATTTTCATTAGTTGAATTACCACAACCCATTTGTATGTAAGAAAAATAGAATTCGGAATTACATACTACGTCCAGCTGTGTTCAATTATTTAATATAAATTACCTTCAAATATGACACTTTAAACAACGGTCAAGCTAAGCAACCAATGAATGAAAATGTTCAATATGTATAAACCAACTATATATACCTGCTGAAAGTGACAATCTGCGAAGAAGACCCGATTGAATTTCTCAACATGGTGCTGAACGAACCTCTCCACAATCCTTTTATACCATGCTTGGTATAAATTTTCTTTAGGGCTGTGAAAGTACTGTTATGGCCATGTTGGTAGCCGACAGCTACACTTATGTGCGAGTAAGACATAAGTTGAGTTTTTATGAGGAGGAATGGACTCCCCACCAAGGCTCCTGCGGCCCCCGCGACAGCGCCAAAGAATATGCTTTTCCACACATTACTCTCTCCTTTTTCATTTCTGATTAATCCATACGTATCAGCACTCTGGTAAATGCCAAGTCTAAAAGAAAATGAATCGATAAATTTGAGTGGACACTTTCACACAGTGGAGATCTATATGCTACACTTTGCAGCGGATATGATAAATCATTTTTTTCAAAATAAAGACTGAATAATGAAAACATTAATCATATACATAATATACATATAGTAATTAAAATAATGCAGTGATTTCGCCCTAGATAAAAAAATACCAAGATGGTGTATAACTTTAAGCCCTCCCCCTTTTTCCTATTATCATAAAGAAAATATTTTCTAATGTCTTAATAGTTCTAATATTTAAATATGGCACACTATGAAAAAATTCACTCTAGAAAGCGTTAATCCAGCATTTGCCAAAACGGGCCAATAAAGGTTGAAAACTTCTGGCATAATGCATTTGCTTATCCATACTATGTACATTGCATAAAGTTTTATCTTATTTCAGCATATTGATCAAATCATATTTGCCATTCCTCTCTTAATGTGTGTGTTCATTAATCATTTCATAGCGAGTCTTCGCCATGAGATTAAAGGTTACATAATAAACTTTATGATTTACCTTGTACCATTAACAACTAATTGGAACCACAATGCTGGAACTAATCCTTTTTGAAGTGCAGTCAAACCGTCGGCTTTCACAATTGTATATGCTCCGTGAAATACATTCCTGTAATACACTGCATGCTTGCCTCGCGCTTTCAGTTCACCTTGTAGCTGCATGCGAGTTTTAATAACATCAAAAGGGTTGCTGAAGAAGCCTGCGCCTACTCCTGCCAATCCTCCGATTAGGTAATCCATGATTTCACGCAATTCTAATTGTACCAGAAATTTATAAACACACAATCAATAAAGTGAGCTAATAATAATTACATAATACGATATTAGCTGAGAGATGTGACAACGATTTCTAAAATTATAGTGACCATTTCATTTGTGTAGATGAAATAAATACAAACTTTTTTGCTCTTTTCCAATGAATGTATTCAGAAATACTTGATTACATACAAACATTATATTGTAATGAAATTTGATGTGTGTATTAAAAATAACTGTTTCTTAAAAAAATCCCAGCAATACATATAAAGATAATACAGTGATACGTTGACTTACGAGTTCAATTCATCTCATAACAGAGCTCGTAATTCAAATTAGTCATGTGTCAAGTTAATTCTCCCCATTGAAATGAGTTGAAATGCCTATAATCCGATCCGGACTGACAAAAAATATCCCATTTTTCTTTTGCATAAATTATATTGTTTATAACTTAATTATGCATGATCAGATAAAACAAAGAACAAGTATAGTTATATATTTATTAAAAATAATAATACAACAGAGAATTTATTAATATAGTGATAATAACTTGATACACTTATTAGGTTATTCAGGAATTTGACCTACGCTTTAAAGTTAGTCACAAATGTTTCACCGATGTAGCAACATAACAAGAATTTTAAATAAGTATTTGTTGATAAAAGGAACTTAGCGCAGGAATAAAAAATAATACATACTGCAGTATTTCATTTTTAGCGCATGAATAAAAACATTACATACTGTGGTATTTCTATCGCTATCTCAGTTAAAGTATAATAGGTCTCTCACGTGGCATGGGTGTATACATGTGTTTACTGCTTACAAGAAGAAGGGATTTTTGCGAAATCTATGCGACTAAATTCAAAACACAGACAAAATTCCAAAATAACCTACTTATTGAGTTGTAAACAAGTTTTTAGGAACATAAAATTTATATATTAGATATTTAATATCTCTATTAATAAGTTCCTTTAATCATACATAAATATATTCCTGAAATTTTCTATATAAAAGCGGTTATTATTAATTTCATTTTCACTTACCTCGAAGCAACGTCATATTATAAGAACGTTGCTGATATGAATAGATGTCTTCAAAAGTCGTTAGACATATTGGCTATTGAATTAACTAATTTTCTTTCAGAAACCATGGTATGAATATTAGGATGCTCTCCCAAGAACAGAGATAGTGGTATATGAATAATAATCACATGTGGTATCCAAAAAAGGATGCATTATTGGCCAAGTGTCAAATCTCTTTTGAAAAGGGTTACGCCAGGTTACGTTAAGTAAAGTAAACGAATCAATAAAACAGGAAGTTGAAGGTAAATCATTTCGCGCGTTTTGCTTCTTCGTTTCACCACACATGCTAAATAACTTTGAGCGGTATGTAGACAAAAGAAGTATTCTTGACTAATTCTTTGTCAGGGAATCAATAAAATACAAGAGTAATACGCACCTTTAATTGTATTTCCGGGTGGGTAATTAAAAAACTGGGAATGCTAATCGTCGAGTGAACAAGAAAACAAAAATAAACCGATGACTTTTGTCACGAGTAGTGTTTTACTTGTCATTACGCCACCAATTTGATGCTTTTTCTTATAATACTAATATAATATTATGGTAAAACATTATTTTAAGCGCGCGTTTTCAGTTGTCATTGATATTTATATAAAGGAATAGGAACAAAATACTTCTCGCAGCTCTACATAGTAATATAATATATTATGTACATAACATAACCTAATGATGACATGACATAATTAATTACTTCCTTGTTTCACATATTACATACTCTGCAATATCATAATAAAAGAATGAATACTAGAATTATTTTTTATTAGTATCCATTTGTTTTGGGAAGCAGTTATGAAACAATTTACTTTTGATGTAGCTTATTTTATAAACTACATTATTTAACTTTTCATCAAATTAAAATAAAAAGGATTGAGTGAAAATAAGCGCTAAAATTGTAGTAGCAAATATAAATTATTAAGTAATTTAGCACGCTCTTATACGTAAAAATCGAAATAAACAATGCAATATAATAATTACGATGATTATAATGTATCACTGTTACGTTGACCAGTATCCCTTATATCAGGGGTCCCGACCACTTCGCGACGCGGCGCATTCGAGATTGTAAAATAGTGGCGGGAGCAAATCGAACTTCAAAAAAATAAATAATATTATGTCCTTTATTAAAACATTTATTTACTTTAACATATTATACATTCTTTGCATGTAATTTGCTAATTTCTCACGGTTGAGAGTTATTTTGAACATTTTTTTTCATTATTTCATTATTATACACAATACGTGTAACAGAATGGATAGAGCGTGTTAAGTTTTTTTAATACATACATTCTCTTAAATCCCTTTATAAGGAAGTTCATAGTGCCATAGGAAATATATAATCATACAAAATATCGGGAAACTATTTAAGTTATTTTAAAAATTTTGTTACTTCGGTATTTATTATGATCTATATTTTGCATATTCGGTCGACAAATAAGAAAATAATGTGAAGTTCAGTAAAAATAAGCAAATTTTTATATTATTTATAAATGTATTATAATATTTCATTCACAATAATACTGCAAATAGTTGCCTGTAAAATATTTATAGAAATAATAGATTAGGTGCCATTTTCAAAATTTGACAGGATAGCAAATTCACACTACATAAATGATTTTGTCAACGATATATATCTAAGGGCTCTGAAAAATCAGGGCTTAAGCGAGCACACAACTATTTTATTTATTTTTATCTCTTCTTAGCCATAATCATTCATATTGACTTAGGGTAGGGCGCCGTGGGATAACTTTAATTCAAAAAAGGTCCCGTGATCCGGAAAAGTTTGGGAAACACTGACCTAGTACACAGTTTTTATGGCATGTTTTGCCCATATTGACCCAGATGGAAAAAAATGATGTATTTCAGACATTACAATATAATGTTCGAAAGTATATGAAACTTCGCAATGTAAAGACATATCTTAAACATAGTGCTAAGCTCAGTGAACATCCAGCCCTGCAATTAAGGAATCTAAATAAATGTGGGAATCGATCCCGCAATCCCCGAATCGAAAGCACTCTCACTAACTTCTTGACTCCTGGGAGACAAAAAAGGGTGTACGTCATGAGTGTACTTAAAATATTTTGCTATATGTAATAAGTTAGTATTAGCGAATATTGAATAGCATTTCATTTTCCGAACTGATGTCTTCCAATTCAAAAAGAGCTGTCAAAGCCAAAAACAAAACTTTTATAACAAAAAAATAGCATATTGTTGCATTTTATAAAAGGTCTTTTATTGATTAATTACAGTAGAGGAGAGTACAGATAATCGTAAATTCGGATAGTGGAAAAAAACAAAAAAAATATATGAGACATTTCGACATATTATGAATATTTTTATTGAAATATGTATACGTACATGCATATCCATTGTAATTATTACGAACTAAAATAATCAATTATACATTTTTGCTTAAAATTAGTTTTTCTTTCATAAGCTGCTAAATATCATATACTTTTGTCTTTACTGGTGTTGTAGGTAATCTGGTGCAGTATTTTCACCCCCTGATGCTAAATATTTCCTTGGAAGTTTTTTCTTCAATTTAAGACGGTCTCATTAGCTTTATTGATAAACTCTTCATCGTATCCTTCTTCTCCCACAAATATCTTTAACGTGTCAATTAAAGTGTTTGCTGAAGGTATGTCGGGTAGAAAGCTTTTTCTCGTGTATTTCCAGTTCTCTAATACCATGTCACCCTTTAAATTTTTGGAACCAATCCGAACTTGCTGTACAATTTGGATCTCCGTTTAATTTTGTATTGAAACTATCGTTTTTTCACGGAAATTTAGTAGACCCGAGTATCGTTTTAAGTGAATTTTATGAGACACTCTTCAGCGTTTTCATTTTCACTCACATCACTCTTCATTTTGTGATCCTCTGATAATATCTTCTGTGTGTGAATGTGTTTTTTATAAATTTTTAACATGAGTAAATATCTACAAATGTATTATGTAGTATGTATTAAAATATATTAAATCCAATTCGGATAATCGAGGTTCTACTATAGTAAGTTATCGGATGTATGACTGTAGGCATAAAAAATGTATGAAAATACAAAAAAAAACATGTTCAATACTGATTTATTTTGACCGCGTCTTCATTGCATATTGCTTTCAAATAATCCCAAAATATGAGACACAAAATGGTATGAGGAGCAATTCTCAAATAAAATGGGCCCACTCCTTTGTAAACGCCTCTTATTCCTTCGGATTTGATGATTTTCATTCCGCAATCTATAACTCCTTTATATACTCGACCTTTTCCGCTGCTGTCACTTTCTGAAAAATATAAAATTTAAGCTCAATGTTTTTTACTAGTGTAGCTAGAAAAATATGACGTATACACCTAATAACATAAATGCATAGCAATACAAAATAAATGCGGTTTTTTGTCCGGCAGATACCAGGTGCATAGCATAGACTAGTTCAGGGATGGCAAATAAGTGGCACGCAGAAGATATTCGACAGCTGGACGGCAAAAAGATTCCTTGTAGGTATTCATTCATAGGCCAGTTGCTGGGGATCAAAAAAGTACGAAAATGAATATTAATTCAGGGTAAAGGTTTTATGTTTTTAATCGGTTCAAGTATGGCCCAGCATGATTATCCTAAGCCTTTACCCTGAATTAATATTCGTTTCAACCCCCCAGCAACTGGCCTATTAATACAATATACTATTATAGTTTTAACAGTTCTACCTATCGGTTGTCGTGTATATGACGTCACAACTTGCCTAAGATAAATCATAGATTGTGTTTACATTAAGCTAATATATTATTATAACGGTTCCATGATAACTGCGCGTAATACAACCGCGCACATATCAACTGCACACAAGTCAACTGCAATAAGATAATTGTACATACATAAAAATAAACATAAAATTGTGATCACAAATAATGACATCTTAAACTGTATTTATGTAATTATAGATAGGCAGATTAAATAAAATCGAGTTAGCAGGGAAGTGACTTAAATAAAATTAAACTCCACAAACATAAATTATTGTCAGGGCCGTGGCGTGCAATGAAGCAGAAACGCGGTTCCATCAGGCGGCATCATGTAAGCGGCGGCAAAGTAGCCAAATCAATACAAATTCTCCACAAGTACTAACTATGCCGGGTCGCAAATATTATATTTTTAATCCAGACTTTTTAGGAAGTGAAAAACTTTTTGAAAACCGAGAGAACAGAAATGAAAAAGACTTTTAGGCGCGAGACCAAAAAAAAAGGAGTGATCAAAATTTTCAGAGGGGTGATATAACACTTGCATCATACTGAGAAAATCCACCGTACGGCCATGATCATTGTAAATTAGCCATCCGCCCCAAGAACCTAACCTAAATGAATGTCGCGAATAAATATGATTATTACTATATTTTTTTAGAAATACCTACCTTGATTATAGAGGCGCGTCGAAATGACATCAAATGGACACATACACATTGCCATCGCAAATCCGCTGATGTTACTTGCAATAAATGCCGCTATTAAAGGATAATCTACTAAAATGTTTCGTTTACGAAAAGCATCCTTAGATCTAGAACACAAAGAAAATTGATGAAATGTGAAAAATTGTTTTATATGAAACCATTGTTTTCCATGATATTGGTTTTCTTAATTTTATTTATCGTTCGACCAATTTAAACAGATTTACATTAACTTCATGTAGCATTCTATTATTAGTATCCAATTGGGTTTAGGTAGTTTTTTTTACCTTGCAAATGTGGATAATTGGACGGCGCTTCCGATCCCTGCCCTCGGAATTGAACTCTGTACTCCTTTGAATAATCCCATTACACCGTGTTTTATAAAAATTGTTTTAAATGCTGTAATACTACTCGTATGATTATGCTGAAATCCTACAGCGATGCTAGTGTGAGCACTGGATTGAATTTGGGTTTTCACTAAATATAGGGGACTGGCAAAAAAGGCGCCTACGACTCCAGCTATCGATCCACATATTAAACTTTTAATGGCGTCCGTCTCTCCGTTCAAATTTGTTGTCAGAGATTTTGTTTCTGCCGTCTGGTATATCCCTAATCTAAAACATAAAAAGTTAGTCGTCAGAGCTGTTTTTTTTCACTCCTGAAATATCTAACACGATAAAACACGTGCAACTCTAGCCTGCGCAGATTACAGGCATAATTATAATATAAGTTATTATAATTTATGTAGGCACCATTAAATAAAAATTATTGAAACCATGATACATAAAATATATTTACAAAACGATAGATATTTTTTTTTCTTTCTCTTTTTATGTTTGCTTATTCGCAATTATTTATGGTTGGAGACTTCTTCGTGTTTTACATTGCCTTATGACCGAGGTGAATTCTTATGATTGTTAATCAACGAAAATAGTAGAATTAACATACAATTTTTTGTAAAATCTCTGACGTCGAAAAAATATAATATCTTCATTATGCCGATAAGAGACCGGTGTCTAATAATATACATATACACTTGAACAAATCCTTCCTATCTTAATTTATGTAGTAGCACAAATAAAAACATTTTTTTAATAATATTATTCTATTAGGAATTTAGATGCAGTAGTGAATCTTATTCAAATCGAGAAGTTTCTTCATAATTTCTGCAATGTTGTTAAAATAAAAAATGTAAAACAAATTGTGTTTTCCGAGCAAAAATTAAATTTTGCACTGGCCCATGAAGATCTACGGAAGATTTATAGTATACATGATTCGAGGCTTTTCCAGCAGAAGATAGTAAGCGGCAATTTTAGGGGACTGAAAAAAGATCGTGATGAATAAACTATGACCTCGGCTGCTGCATTCCTTACGTTCTTTTGCCAAATCATCATCAAATGCTCATCAAATTGCCGCTTACGATCTTCTGCCGAAAAGACACTCAATATTACAACTTGTGCTCTAATTCTTCTAGAAAATGATTTTTTATCATTATCCAAAATATGTTTAAAATATTTTATTTTGGTTAAAATACATGTATGGGTATTTGAAAAGAACAAAAAAAACCTGGTATTTTTGATATCCATTTTTAGTTATATCGTAATATGATTTAAATTTCTGATTTTTTAGCTCTTTTATTGTGTCGTTGCTATATCAATATAATTACAACAAAATTTATTTATGATTGTCATTCATTACACTTAATATAAAAAAAATTCAATAATTATGAGTACTTTTATGAAATTTGTATTATTTTTTTCAATGCAATGAATTGTCTATAATATATCATGTTGTTTTTATCTCATCACCTCGGCTTAAGACAGAAATACATATAGAAGACGTCACACGCGGTGACGCTCGCAACTCTGATGTTCATTTACCTATTCAGTTATTGTTGGGCTGGCCAACCGGCCAATCGCGAAGCAATTTCCGCTCAGTACATTTATCAATCAAAATTATTGAAGCCACCGATGCCAGCTGAATATTAAAGAAAACATTAACATCAAAGCTCATGTTTTGGATTACTTTTCCGATTTTTAAATAATTTCGGCGGGAAATAATGTAAAAATTCCCGCCCCGACATTGAATACCACCTAGGCGCGTGAGTAGAAATACTTTTCGGTGCCAGTGTGATGAACAAGTCGATCGAGATGATCGAAAAATCACAGCGAAACTTGTTTGTGGTTAATGTGCGATCTTCCGTTTAAATTTATTTGAATTGTGTATATTTATTTTGAAATTATCTATACTATAAAACAAAAAAATTCTTGTGTTTGTATGTCAGTCACGGAGAACTCCTTCCAAATGGTGAACAGTACAGTAAAGATGTGATAATAATATGCGCACATGTTATTTTGGCTGATATTTTTAGGTTAAATGTATGTTACTCAGATTTTTCAAGTAAGGATAGAGTTTCTACCGGGACGGGTTTGTGCAGGCCACATCCATAACTTACCTTACTTTCTCTAGCAAAATCGTGAGCTAAGTAGCATACGGGCTTGCTGTTAAATAGATTATGATCAAACTCTAGATGAAACAAGTGTTTACGTGAATTTTCCCAAAATCGTCACCATTATCAAATCTCTGTACGATATGTCTTCACTGGAGTCAGACTAGAATGTTCTTCTATCAGTAGTTTTCGAATTACTTTATAGAAATCAATATCAACAGATCGGTGTATGGCGTAGTTAGTCATTACGAAGCTGTACGAACTTGAATACGCAGGTAACGCTGTCGTACTGTAGGACTCCGGTGAGGGTATTCAGGAGATTATCGACTGGCTACACACAATTTTTTATCGCATTGGCTTAAAAATCAACGTGGAAAAGACGAACCTCATGTGCAACCACGTCTGCTCAGATTCTGATTATCCCTTGGCCGACTATGGACAGCGCATCAAGAGTGTCGACAGTTTTAGATAACTATAGATACATATTACGAGAGATGATGCTTTCAAAAGTGGTTCCGTTATGATAATATGAATACCTGAAGCAACTAGCAAGTCCATAAAAAATGTCTGGGACTCTAAGCTGTATAAGGCAAAAAAACAAATTCCACCTGTCCAATGCATGTATTCTGTCAGTACCGCTTTACAATTATGACACATGGCATTCAAGGCTCAAAAAGTAAATCGTGATCCTGAAAATGTTGGCGAGCCCTGATATAGATAACCGAACAGATGAACCGTCTGCTATGTAGAATAATACAGGTGGCGCCTCTAACCTTATGCTGTTGCAAACGAGTTGAAATCCAAGCGCGGGAACCAATCCTTTCTGAAGCGCTAAGAGACCGTCCTTTTTCGCAATCATATACATCGCATGCGGAACATTTTTGTAGTGCACTCTGTATTGGCCCTGACATTGCAATTCACCCTGCAATTGCATACGAGTTTTCACCACATCAAACGGATTGCTAAATATTCCCGCACTCATTGCCGCAACACCCCCTAATAGAAAATCCATTCTCACTCTGAAAATTAATTAATGCGAAAAGGGATTATCATGATGCCGATCATATAACAGGAATTCTAAAACACACAATGTTTATCACTCAGAAGTAGCTGATGCTTAAAATTATACGAAAAGACTTGCTCTAGCAAAAAATACTGACTGAGCGCTGGCAAATATAATCCCAAAGATAAAATCTGCTAAAATAAACGGCATGAAAATTTCCTCGCAAGGTCAAGATATTTCTACGTAACATTCTTAACCGTTTTATCACCGATCAAACGCGCACAACACTTTTATTTGAATTTAATATATGCTATACAGCGGCAGCAATAATAATTATGTACCTAATTTTTACTGGATGTTATTGTTTTTAATATATCATTCAAATGCCACAATATTATAATCAAATAAAGAATTTGGAAATCGCAGTAGAGTCTCTAAAGTATTCTAAAAACTATTATAGGAATTCTATGAAATGATTTAGCTCTGTCGTTGGTTTCTTGTGAATATTCATATAAAAGACAACGTTAATTAATGAGCATTATTAGATTTACATGACAAAGAGTAGTTACGTAACAAACCAGGACTGCATTTATACTTGAAGGGGCCTCAATGTATCATTATATATTATTACCGCAAACACCATTAACTAAAAAATTATAAGACAAAGATAACGTGTCCTTAAAGTATCATACTTACATTCAATACTTGATAAAACTATACAAACTTAGCCGATATCCAGTCCCTAGACCTAGACTCTAGAATATTGGACTCGGAATAGTGTATATAATATAACATGGATCAAATTTATTTAATTTTTAATCTAGTAATTTATGATTGGTTCATTTTGTGTGAAATTGGATAATAGTTAACGGGTGCATTTAAATAATTTTCCCATTGGGTTGAGCAATTGTTTGACAAACGATTCTCGTAAAAGATAAACTGT
>JAGVSQ010012462.1:0-11626 GCA_022683975.1 Rhyacophila evoluta
TTAATTTCTGTGCTAGTGTGAGCACTTCAATGTGTGCGCAGATGTCATGTGAGCATTTGTCATGTATGCAGTTGTCTGGTTACAAATAAGTGTACATAAGTGAAAAGCTTACTGGTAAAACATCTCTTGTTTTGTTGTAAGTCCACGAAAATTTAACAGGTCCAGCCTCCGATGGGGAATCAACTTCGCATCTCAGTGACATCGGAGAGTGACGAATTGCTGCCGTTTCTTTTGGTGCAGTAAAACCTCCCAAGCAAACTGGCACATCTGTAAGAAATAAAATTGTAGTAAAAAATATGAGTGAGACACTGACAATGGTACAAAGCTTTTTATAGATCTTTTGAAATTAGATCATCGTACTATCAATCCCCGGGTCATTTATTTATTATTATACAATAGATGATACATTCCCTATCCGTTTTTGTCTACCGTCCACTTTTCGAAATAAAAAAATACTCATTGCCTCTCTTCCGTTAATTTTTGTCTTTAAGTCTCATCCTATCCTCTAAAAATTCTACTTTCGTACAGTCGTCCAGAATTGTTTGTTCGTAATTTCTACTTTCGCACATACTAAAAAATGAAAATTTTAAATTAAACGCGCAATTTTAGAGCATATTTATAATATTAGAAGTTTCTCGTTTTTTTTAGTTTCCACAATGTTATTATTCATTTCTTGTAACCTTTTTTCTAAATCTTCTTTTACCATGTTCACTCGCAAAGTGACACATATAGATTTACAGAGTGTAAAGAAATCTACTCCTAAAGTGAATTGCATGGATCTCCCCAATTTATAAATATATCACAGAGTATTTACGAAAACTGTCATACAGGCAATTGCTCAATCCAGCATTTTTAAATTTTACAAAATCCAACAGACGTGAGGTTCAATCCAAGATAATTCAGATACATACATGACAACTTCTCAGCTACCAAGATGACTCGATATATTTAGAAAACTATTAATGTCATGGCTATTTTTCATGAAATATATATTAAAATCGTACTATTTTTCGATGAAAAGAGCAGGCTTAAATTAAATATGTACCATACATTCGTAGTGCAGAGTTGGGTAGAAGTTAATAATGAAGCGCATACCATGGACACCACGAGATAAGGCTAATATGAGAAATGACTATAGCCTGCAACCTCTTAACGCTAGGTCAGTAAATTTCAGCGAAAAGCAGACAAACCTTTGTCGCCAGACAAGCTTTCTTACCACATACAGCTTAATTTCAAAGAAATTATAGCTTTCGTATGTTATTGATCGTACAAAATGTTCTTTTTAAGAGATATTTTCTCTATATATAATACGTAAAAGATTAATGATAATTTATAATTATGTAAGCTTTCATAAGTTTTTATTCAATGCTTTTATACCATTTATACTCCAAATAGTAGACAATGTAAAGATAATTTTCTAATGTTAAAAAATATAGAAATTCAATATTTGTACATATGTACATATTTATAATTTCATGTATTATTTAAACACTTTGTAGCAAATTTAAACAAAGTAATGCCTATTTAGTTGGCCTATATTGAGCTTTTTTATTTATATACCATTGAGTATTGGCTACCTTTTTTGTTTGTTGGTACTATAAAAATAAACAAGTAAATATTTTATATGTGGCATTTTATATAAATACCATGTTTTCTACGCAATAGAATATTCAGATAAGTACACTCGGACTTTGTATAACACGGTAATTTTACAGCACGGTTTCCATATAACACGGTTAATGAATTGGGGGGTAGTCTTGTATAACACGGTTTATATAGTATTGTTTTTTTATAAAAAAACAACCATTTAAAATTTTTATAACATGTCTGATTTGGACGCTCCTAGATTCTAGATTAGAAGATATTATTGGTATGGTTGGAGAATTAACTGGAGCAACTTTTGATTCTCTGCGAAATGTCTGGGACTCCAACTATATGGTTCTGAAACGTGGCACCCAACAAAGGCCTTAAACAACCATATTCTATGCTTCGAAAACAGGTGCCTGCGGTAGATTTTAGAGATACGGTATTATAACTTCGTTCGAAATGAGAAGATAAGAGGATGGACCATGCACCCACTTATCACTAGTAAAGTTAAGCTGTAGCACTGAGCCTGGCTCGGCTACGTATTGCGGATGCCTCAAGATAGTCCAAATCTGACCTGCCTATAATTCAAGCCAGCTGGCGTTCCAGAAGGCCGCTAAATACTTTCTATAAAATTTATTCAGTGGAGTCATGGGATGCAGTTATAGTTTGGGGGGACGCGAGAATACTGGCGAAGATTCTTGGAGGCAGCGCGTAGTATCCATATGCTCCACTTGAGGAATAGATGGAAGAAAAATAATAATGATAATGTCATTCACTATGTAAATATTATACTTTCCTCTAGGTAAGAGATGTTAAGATTGTGGTACCATCGGAAAATACGTTACGTAATAATGAATTATATGAATCTGTTATTTAAATATCAGAAAATTAAAGCGGAAAGATTTTCTTTTAAAAAGCTTTTACTTCTTTAATTCAATACAATTAAAGTATAGAACCTATTAGTCACCTTTAGTACCCGCACAAGTCAGATTCATACTTCAAAAATGAAAACCTCGCAAATTGCCTCGGTGAAAAAACACGAACATTACACCCCAGATCGCTAGGTAGACGCACTCACGCGCTCTGGGCAGAAAATTTAACATCCAGCCCCCCTTCTTTAAGAATAAACTTCGAAAACGTTTCGGATTGCTCTAGACAGCTGAAAAATTATGACTTCTTTTTGGTTAACTTTGAAAAATTCGCATTGTTTCGTGAAAAAAAGTGAGCTTTCGTAATTGTGGAGCCGGCCGGAAAATTCTACGAGGGGGAAGCTTTTCTTCGCACCCCGTATCAAATACATATATATTATAAACTGCGTCAGACTATTAACAAAAGGAAAACTTGGGAATTTTCGCGCGGAAAACGTGCGTTAATTGTTATGTTCGACTGTGTTATAATGTTTTTTTTTTCCTTGAAAAAATCTTTTCTTTTTAAAGATCTTTAAGCGTCTACGTAGCACACCGTGTTTGTTTTTTTGTGCCTATTTTTTCCTTAATGCTTACATATTGTGACTCAAAAACATCAAACACTTTTTTCAATACGAAATATCATGCTTAAAACAGTGACCCTGTACCAAACATAAGAGATACTTTTTAACGTCATACATACCATGGATGAGTTAATTTGCCAATTATCTTCCACCTCATATGAGAATATCAGAAATGTACTTCAACTTTTATTTTGTAAAATTCAATTCTACCACCAATTGATAAGTTGGTAATTTTTTTACCGTATATCAAAAATTGATATATCAACCGAAATCAGCAATTTCAGTAAGCGTTTACGTTGATAACATGTAATTCAAGGTCATCGCATCATCTGTAGTTCGATTATCTTTTTTTCATTATATTTCTTTTAAATTCAGCACACCGCAACGTAAGTTTTGGGTAATTTATATTTACTTCTGGGAAATTTCCGTGGAACAAATTAAATCGCTTCTCGATATCAGAGCTCAAAGATAAGCTTGATTAAGACCATTTTAAGGGCGGGGCAGGTTGATAGAGAGCACGCTTAGGTAGGTTAGACAATTGGCTCACAATAATTACACATATAAAATAAAATCTGTCAACGTATGTATGTCTAGACCAGTGATAGTCAATCTAGTCGCTACCGCCCATTAGTGGGCGATTCAAGCTTTCATGGTAGGCGTTAGGTGTTTTTTCCTTATTAACTTATTTTGGAGTTGGTGGACGGTTATAAAATTTTACTTCCATCAAATATGCAAAAGAGAGCGGGGCGGTATGTATAAAAAGGATGACTACCTTCGGTCTAGATAATGCGAGGATCTATATTCAATTTCTGGAATTATTCTCAAACTGAGATTTATATCCTCCATTTTTTGGACATTATATAAACAAAACAAACAAATTATTACTAACATCTTCGTGCCAAAATTAAAAGGTGTGGACCATTGAAATGATAGATGATTTTTCTAGAACATTGGTTATCAGCTCGTTCAATTTATTAAACATTCGGTTCAGTATCCAATACACACAACGGTTTCCGGCAGTAAATTTATAACAATGATTTTTTCATAAACTTACATAAAATTCTAAGCGCCAATAATTGACTTCTGGTGCTTCCTTCAGAGTTAGCAGCTTTGCAAGAGTAGTTTCCAGTGTCTTCCCTTGTAAGGTTTCTGATCCTCATTGTTCTTCCTAACACCACGAGCCCTTCACCTGGATTGTGTTGAAGCTGTTCTCCCTGAGAAGAAAAAAAAAATAAACAGTGAAAAAGTTAAGTTAAAAAAGCTTTAAATAAAATATGTATTAAAATTATATTTTGAGACAACATTCAAATATAATATTCGTTCAAACATTAGATCATTTTGTTTTGACAAACCAAAATTACCATTTCTAAAACGGTCAATATGAAAAATACTTCAGCACACTTGAGCGCATGTCAACTTAAGTCTTGGGTAATTTATATTTACTCTCAGGAAACTCCTGTCAAATAAATAAGATTCCTTTTCGATAGTAGAGCTCCGGGATACGCCTGATTAAGACTTGGTCAAAGGGCAAAATGGGTGGAAGGTGGGCACTTTATTATTGAGCATAATAATGTTAGAAAACTGTTACAGTAGACTGACATATGTGTGGCTTGCCTCAATCTTAATCATTGTCTTGGATTAACAGTTCCTGGACTGCAAGTGGACTATACGTGTATATGGATATCATAACTCTCGTGAAGAATTTTTCGAGATTATTTTTCACATCATGGAGTTCTTCATATTGCACATATGGGGTAGACACAATAAAACGAGTGAATACTATTGTATTTGAAGAATACAGACGTCTCTTGATATTCAAGTATTTTTTTGCCAAAATAATTTCAGAATAAAAGGTAATGAACCACGTTATTGGAAAAACCAAGATCTTTTCTGGATTCCGAATCTATGGTGATAAAATTTACAAAATATCATTAATTGGCAATTGCTTATTGGTTAATTGGATTAGTAACAGGAATAATTTCCTTTTGAATGTTTTTGTTTATATAATTTTAAATACTTTGTGATTTCTAACGAATATAAAATTAATTTTATAGCCAATACTATGTCTTATCTGCTTAGATCTTTACATATTTCAAATGTTTTCGAAGGAAATTATTTTAATGAAAACAATTTTCTGGTATAAATTATATACATCGTGATGAAACTTCTTTTGAATTATCAAGTCTAAAAGCTCTCGTAAAAGTTTTCAATTTATATTTATAGGGAAACTTCAAATAATTAATATCTTAATCCAATTTTTACTTTCAAAATATTTCAATTATTTACATTTTTAAATCAAGCTTTTTTGTGTTACGATAACTATAAAATGAAATATTTAATATTTATATCCAATTATATTTTAAAAATTAATTATTGTCGCTTCTCTTTCCGAAATCTCCATCAAGTTATTATAAATGCTGAAAAAAAGTCAATGAAAAGAATATATATATTATTAACAATGAAAATATTCTGGGCAGATTTATTGTATCAAAAAATTATCAAATATTCTCTTTCTCTCTCTCTTTCTCACTGTGTCATATTCGCTCTTTATGCGGAGCATATGGCCACCACATGACGCCTCCACGATTCTCTGTCACCTGCCAGCCATCTCGAAGCCTCCTAGGTATTACCAGTATCATTTAACTCCTCTGATCACAACAAAATTGTTGTGGATAATGCCCCGGAATCTCACTGATAGAAAAATAGTGAACAATAATTCAGGTTTTTTGGAGGCATCCGTAGCACATTCCTTAGTCAGTTGCAGCGCCGCTGCATGACTTTTAGTGTGACAAGAAGTTGTCCTTTATTCGTGAGTCTCTTAAGAAGTTCACCCCCAGTGCCCGACGCAATCATTTATTCTCAAAGCTAATTTTACGATTGTTCTGAGCTTTTATTAGGTGCAAAATGCACTACAGTACAACAGCACTGGCAGAATGCATGTGCCAAACAGCTTAGACTTAGTGCGGACCGAATACCGCAGCGGCACCTACACAGCCTTCATTGAGTTGAACGTTACTTCAGCCATCGCAAAGCAGCTGCCATCTTCAGTTACATGAACCCCGACATTTGAATCTATTGATCCCTGATCAAATTTGAATCGTAAAAGATACGGTTATAAATCACATTGGTTTTCTATCCATTTATTTTTTAAGTCATTGTGCGATGCGTTGCTTTGTAATTTGTCCAAAGTGTCCTGGATAGCTCTAATGGTTCTGCTAAATAAAACAGTATCATCGGAATATTCAACGTCACATATCTTGACAGTTGGTGACACAGCTATGCCTCTGTTAGATAGGACCAACTTTCAGAGTATAAAGTCAAATGCTATTATAAATTGGAACGGGGCAAGAACGCATCCTTGCCCGACTCCCATTGAGACCCTCATTGCAGTTACATTCAAAGTTATCTTATTTATTTTAGTAGTAAAACATATAGTTTTATTATTGATATAGCTATCGGCAATCCTTAAAAGTTAATATTATAATTCAATAAGTGACTTTGATAATTAAATTGGTAAGCATATGCATTTCGACTCACAATAAAACATTCAAGTTGGAAACCTGTAGAGTAGTTACTCTTAGAATTATAAAGTCAATTTAAGATAAAAAAGTCTACCGATTTATAAAAACTTAAAAAAAAAACCTAAACTTATTTATAAATATGCTACTTGTGAAACAAAATTTCCTCTTTATGGGACAAATTGAAAGCTAACGAGTGGAGAGTTGGACACTTGGTACAAAGGTGACTTTATCTCCCACCCTATTGGTGTAAAGCCTCCTCAAATCATACCCTTGCCTACCATAGAAACGATATTGTTATCGATACTCGAGTGTCTTCTTAATCCAGGGGTATGTCAACTGCTATTCTAAAGCAACGGTAAACTAACAAAAAAGCTCTTAAGATGTTCAGCGAATGAGTTCATTGTATTTTACTCTGCCAATTAAGAAATGTTTTATATCAAATAAAACTATACAAAATTCATTTTTATAAAAATTCATAGCTTATAATTACTTTTAATATATCCGTTTTCATAAAATAAATTGAATATATTCATAAAAGTTTTAAATATAATCAATAATTGATGAGCTTTTTCATTTGATTAATTTCAATATCTACAATTTACAATTGGATGACCGAACTTGGCATAAGTTATATTTTACGAGATTTGACTGTCAGACAATTGCTCAACCTATTGAGCATTTATTCCTTCATTTTTTTTTTTAATTTAGCAGGAAAATAGCCCGTATTCCTCGGACGCAAACCACGCAAGCTAGCCTCCACGCTAGGGATTGCAAAAGAAAATCCGGAATTCGCTTTCATTTTTGAATTCCGAAAAAAATTATGCGATTTTGAATTTACCTTACACGAGCTAAAAAACGAAAAACTTTACTTTCTGGAAAGAAATATTTTTAATTTTATTAAGATAGCATGAGACCTACAAAGCAAAGAACCTCCATTTCTAGATCCAATCTCGAAAAAAATCCAAAATAATTCCGAAAAAATCTGAGATGCTAAAATTCGAATTTTGATGTTTTATATTTTTATAAAATTTTGTTATTCTTACTCCACGCTACCAGTGAACGGAAGTTTAATTTTTTGAAAAATTTAAAAACTTGTATGCCTGAAACAATATTCGGAGACTGTAGTTATATTCCCATCGAAAAAAGAAAAATATTTATTTTAATAACTAGCTGAGAAACCCGACCTCTGCCCGGGAAAACTTAATATCCCATATTCGAAGAAATTGAAGAAGGTTTTTTGGAAGGCAAAAGGATTTTCGGGGAAAAAGTGGCTCACGACCTTCTCTTGGATGAGATGAGTATTCTTGGAAAGTTCGGCTTCATTAGCACGTAGTCTGTTCAGATGTATAGAGAAGTAACAAACAGACCAATATTCACCTTTATATATGTAAAATAAAAAGCTTTTATTATTTAACCTTGATTTGACAAGGGGTAATTTTTTTAAAGGTTTATTTTTACAAATATGATGCGTTTAACTACATCATATTGTTTGAATGAACAATGAGGTAGAAAATTGTTAACCATGTTTTTAAATATTTTTTGTTTTATATCATGAAAAATATTATTAATGTCATGTTCTGTTACGCTCTGCGATTTATTCCCAGAAATATCGTCTCGTCGAATTTGCTTTGTGTCGCCCAAGAAACTTCAATGCTATCGTATTTGTTGCTCTAATGAGGCGGGGTGAAGCTTCCAAGAATAATAATTGTCATCTTCTTCCGGTGCTTCAAATCGAACCTCAATCACAACACGGGTGTCGATTTTATTGTTAAAAGCTGTTGATACTTATAATCACTGCAGAGCATTTTCATTACACACTTCAATATACATTAATAATTAAAAATACTTTTATAGAAGTCATCATTTTAAGTAATTTTCTTTATTTATTTTTTTCGAAGCTTTTTCTTCTTATCAAGCTTTTACCTGAAAAAAATATATGGCCTGTTGGCTTTATTTTAATATTATAATCATTTATCAGGTTTTTTGGTTTAGCAGGGACGACATATATTTCGCGAGTATGGGTTTTTTATCAATAATATTTATTTATACATTATCTACCAAAATAAATTTGATACACATTGAAAATGTGCTTGATATTGATTATAACAAAGAAAAAAGACGTAACCTCAGTTTTTTATTCGATAATCTGAATGTATACTTAACTATACAAAACTAAACACGTTCTATCAAAAGGATATAAGCTAAAAATGCTAAATTAGTGTCCAAATTTAGCGTTGAAAAAAGGATAGTCTGTGAAATTAGCGACAAGGAAAAAGAACATCCACCTAATCCTAACCTAATTTTTTTTTAAATAACTTATAAAATTAAAATCATATTCAGTAAATAAAATACCAGTTTTAGTATTCGTGCACTTCAAGGTTGTTTCTATGTAATGTTTTTTCTTGGCTCAAAATCATCAAATGAAGTTTTTTGTGCTTTTTGTAAAATTTGATATACCTAGATTACGTCCTTTTTCCTTTCCACAGCCGATATGTTAGAGTAAAAAATATACGTTTTAAGAAATATTTCTATTTCCTCTATATTGTTAGACTGTATAATAAATTTATGAAATTATATATTTCATAGTATCAAGTGTAAAGCGATATATTTGTACTAACAACCACACAATAGATTCACGAAAACAGCGATTGTGATGTAGGTACCAGAAATACTTAGAACAAACTGAAATTCAAAATTCACCTCGATTTGGTTTCCACAAGGTCCGGCATCAGGGGAATCCCGAAACCGAGAGACTTTACTTTAGTTCTCCAAAATGTTCACGGTAAAGAGAATAACTCAAAGTGTGGCTCGGGTCGACGTTTTATTGAATTATCACTATCTTTGGAGCTAACGATGCGAGGAGACGAAGCGCTTATTGTGTTATTCTGGCTATTATCAGCGTAACAAAAAAGCTCTTTGATCGGCGAAAGCTTCTATATAAGTATGGATAATACTCGCATGTTTTTATTATATTATGAAAATGAGCTCTTATTAATTAATACGAGTATAAATAATTAATAAAAAAAAATACCAATTAAAAAATGTCTTCGACTGTGGAAATGAAAAATGACGTGACACTTAATTTTCCAAAAAAGCTTTTATTCTATAATCTGAACGTAAGCAACTTAGCACACATTTCTTCAAAAAAACGTAAGCTGGAAATGTCGAATTGGTGTCTAAAATTAGCTTTTAAGTTTGAAAAATCGATGATCTGTGAAATTTGCGACCAGGAAAAAGAGCTTCCACCTTATCAATTTTACTGGTTTTTCTTAAATAACTTATTAAATTAATATCATATCGATTAAATAAAACATCAATTTCAGTCTACATACATTTCAAGGTTGTGCCTTTGTAAGGTTTTGACTTTTGCCCAAAATTATTATATAAACGTTATTTGTACCGCCTATGAAATTTCTTATTTGTAGGTTACGTACTCTTTTCTTTCAACAATCAATATGATATAATATTGCAATATCGTAGCCAACATTGCATAACTACGTAACTCGATTTTTTGTAACTAATAACTTTTAAAATAAAGCTTAATTGCTCTCAATATTTTAGATCATTGGCACATTTATGTATCACCTCATATTATGTTTTTATAATATTATTTGTTAATACAAATACATACCAATGATATAAATGATTTCAAAAAATTAAAATTTACTTAAGCCAAAAATCAAATCGGTGCTTTTGCGTTGGCGGTATTATTTAATTTTAACTATAATATATGAAACTGATAAATAATTTAGAATTCAAAATCAATTTCCATCAAGCACCATCAGTCGAAAATTTAATTATATAATATATGACATGTAAACATGCACTCCATTATAAAAGTCAAAGTACTTAATTAAATATATTAATAAAATAATAAAATTAAAATCGACTTATACTTTTAAATTATGCCACTATCCAAAACCAACTAATTAGGATGAAATATCTTAAATCTTAAAATGTTTAAACTCTAAAAAAATGTGTCCTTATTTCAAATATTATAAAACAATCTATCCACGAATGAAGCTGGATCTGTATTTAAACAAATATTAATAAATACGTTTTATATTGTGTAATTTTTGGATAACCTAATACAAATTAAATTCAATTTGTTTAATTCAAAAATTGAATTTCAACCAAGGCGTTTTTTCTTATCGGCATTAACAAACTTTATCTATACCAACAATGTTAGCAATGCAGTTTTTGTACCAACTGTATAGTGGTAAAAAAAATGTTTTTAAAATTATAATAAACATTTAATAATACCGAGATTTCTCATTGTATATGAGACATATTAAATTAAAAAAGAAATGGATACAGTAAAAAAAGCTTTCTCAATTACATAAATTGAAAATATTTATCATAAAACTAGCTTTATTGTTCTCGCTTTTCCTGGAATAAATTTAAGCTCATTCATTATTTAGATTAATATTCTTCATCCTAGTATTACAAGTTTAGTTGAATACTTGGCAATATATAATATTTTTTAAGCTTTGGTTGATCTTGTCGTTCTAAAAATGCTGGTCAAAATTACTCTTGTAACATATTACACATACATTCATTTTTCATTTCTATTTGTAGTATAAACTCGTTTTTGCATATTATCATCTTCGTCTCCAAAAAGTATGTATTATGCATATTTTTGTATACTTTTTTTACGATGTCGACTCCAAAAGTAGAGCATATATATCTACACAATGAAAAAACATTCCACTCTGACAGTGAAACATATGGATCTCCCCAATGTAAAAACATGTCTTGATAGATTATTTTTAGCGAGAATTATTTGACAGATAAATGTTAGACTCAAATCAATAGGCATTTTATGGATTTCTAAAAATCCGATGTATGTGGGAATCAAACTCTTATTTCCCGGATCGCAAAACGCGCACACTCACACTCACGCTATCAGAAGCCATCTACATTATATTATATTTGATATCTATATCATAAAGAGTTATTTAAACAGATTAATATTGAATTAATTAATATTTTCGACTGATGGTGCTTGATGGAAATTGATTTTAAATTC